>JACGDI010004002.1:356006-367056 GCA_014898725.1 Jacaranda copaia | reverse complement strand
CCGTTTAATCTTTGCTTTCTTTTCTTTTGTAAAAAATATCTAGCAGTTCAGATAGTGAGGACACTAAGTCCGAGAGCGTAGCGTTGCAGAGGCAATCTGGGGTTGAAAGTGTATTTGAAGAAACCCGTGAGAGTAGTTCAGATAGTTCGTCGAGTGATAGCTCGAGTTTGAGCAGCTCGAGCAGTTTGAGCATAAAAAGGGTTGAGTCTGGGGATGAAGTAGGCCTAGGTGATTTTCCTATCTCCTGGGATTGATTATTTACACCGAACCACTACACAGAAATAGTTTCCAAAATATCCCCTATTGACTTGGTGTGAATTAGAGAGATGTATCACATCCTTGGGGAGTATAAGTTGTTGGTACTGAGGGCTCGGTAGAATGCATCGCCCTCCTAGGGGGTGTAACGGTGTTCGAGGAAGGGTTAAAGTGCGGTCCTAGGTTTCTTCTTGCCTAAGAAATAGTCGATCTCCTGGTGGGTCTGAAAGTTTGTATAACCCAACTTCTCCCCAAATATTTCACAACCCCATATAGTTTTGCTGTGTTAATGCATCTGTACAACCAGCCTGCTTTTTCCATGAACTTTTTCAATTTATTCCATTTACCCATGTTGCGAAAGTCAAGTAGTACAAAGGAGTCCGACTTCCATTATTTAATAGCTCGACCCCATCGAAAGTTCTTAGTATCCTTCGCCTCTTTGTATGGCCAAGAGTGAAAAAAATATTTTTTATATGTTTGGAGGCAAGGGGATTTTACCATTCTAAGGGGTTGGTGGAGGGGGCCTATAGAGATGCCGGCTAACCAAACACTTAGTTGGCCCAACGCATTTATTAGGGATCTGGTCAGATTCAGGTATTGGAGGTGTCAATCTTGATTGAAGAAAGGTATCTAGTGTTTGTTGGCTTATCGCCAGCCGTACTCAACTTGCCTATAGGCGATTGACTAGGTAGAGATTCTCGTTGATTACGTTAATTGTGATTATTTTCCTTTCTATTCGATTTTTATGCTTGTTGTTCTGCCTATGTTTACAAATCAAGAAAAGATAATGACTATAAGTTGTGCCGAAGCTTAAGCCAGGGCTTTGAGAAATAAAAAATACCGTTGAGCGACCGCTGCTTGACAAGAGGCTCTCGTTGCAAAACCAGCTGCAGAGTTGATCGTCTTTATGCGTCGACGTCTATTCCCACAGTTATACAAATCAAAGAAGTGCCTGAACCCCAATTAGCTCGATGAGAGGGACCTGTGCAAATCAGCCCTGTGGGTTGGGGCAAAAGGTAATCGACGGAGCAGGGAGGCGCATCGCCAAAGAGGGCCGCAGGTGACAAAGGAAAATAGAAAGTGGTGACAAGCTACGACCTATTCAGAAAATGAGGCGAAGGGTGCTATTTCAACTCCCTTAGTTGCTATCTCCTCACTTTAGATCTGACCTCAATAATGAAGTGATCAACTCGACCTCCATGCTATAAGGAGGAATAACGGGCAGCAACGCCCTGAAGTGGATGACCTCCAGGCTTTTCTTGTCTGATCAGCACAAAGTAATGGGCTTGAGTCAAGTCAGGGTCCTCAGGGCACTAACCTACCACTGTATGAGGTCGATATTTTCTTGTCGAATTTCTTTCTGTAGTCGTATAGTGGACTGACATTTCCATGTGACAGGTGAGCCAAATGGGCTCAACATCTGCCGCCGATCAGAGCTAGCATTAGCTTATTAGGAAGAGCTGCAAGGGGAAGGGGATAAGAAAACCCTTAAGGTGCAGCTCGAGTTATTGTAACTTCTGGTCCATGAGTTTACCAAGCAAGTTGCCGAGCTCAAGGAACAGTTGAACTCTAAAGATCAGTAGCTTGTTCAGGCAGTCGAGGAGAGAAGTTGCATGGACTCAATAATCGAGAAAGCTCACTTGGACTTGCAGGTGAGCTTCACCTCTGGTCGGGCGTAAGGTTGGGCAGAAGTTGTCGAAGAGGTGTAGGAGGCCTTTAATAGACTTCGCTCGATAATTCAGTGGGAGGCAGTGGAGTAGTTCATCCTAAGCTTGGCCTTCCAGGATGCGAGGGTGCTCATATCACTTGATGATGCTCGGAAGGCCTTCCACAAAGTTGTGAAGCAGCTTGAGTGCTTGGGTTATGCCTTTTAGCCTAACGACAAGAGCAAAATAAGCCCTGCTCTCAGTGATGCTCTGTAATCTTACCCCAATCTCGAGAAAGATGAGGTCGATCAGGTTAAAGAGAAGGACACCACAGTTGACACACCCGATGAGCCCCTGACTGAAGCTCAAAAGAAGAATGCTAAGGTTGATGTGAGGCTGGAGGAATCAGCTAATGAGTTTGTGTTTGCTGAGGACCGTTTTGTCCAACTGAGGGAGGAAGAGGTCGATATAGCGCAGTACATGCTGCGTTCGACCAACTTTATGGACGATGTTGCAGGGCCCTCTTAACCACCTCAAGCCATTCCACCTTTTACATGCTCATTGTTAGAGCCCGATTTGAATTGGCCAGAGGGTGACCAGGCGGGGTCCAATCAGAGTTGATATGAAAGCCTGATTCTGCCTTGATTTTTTTGTTTTTCCATTTTTATTTTTTAATTTGTAGTAGAGTTGTAACCGAACTTCTTAATGAATGAAGGGTGTTTTTCCCATTCATCTTGTCAAGTGGAATATATTCCTTGAACTTCTACAGCGCAATTATCTTGTCGCAGTAGTATGGAGAGTAACTAAAAAAATTGGTTATCACAATCATTATCAAAAAATCTAACAACTCTATTGCCGATTTCGATTAATATTGACTTACGCCTAGTTTTGCCCAAAATGCATTTAGTAATTTATTTTTCACAACTGTGTAGTCGATCCTCATAATTGTAGGATGAACTTATTAATCTACCATTTGGTTAATTATTTAATTTAGGCAAAAAAAGCCTAAAGTTTGTGACTTGTAGCTATTTAGGATTGACGTCATGGTCGATTTACATTTTTGGAAATCGATTGAGTGACGTGAGACTACAGGGTTGATGTGAGACTGATAGTAAGAATTGCTCATCCAACGACTGCGGGGTCGACTATGCACTTAAGTGGTAGCACAGTGCTGCTTGCTCGTTGACTACAGGATCGACTATAATCTTGAGTGGCAGCATGGGGTCGCTTGCTCGTCGACTACAGGGTTGACTGTAATCTTGAGTGGCAATGAGGGGCTACTTATTCGTTAACTGTGGGGTCGACTAATAACTTATTTATCGACCGTGGGGTCGACTAGGTGACAACGTGAAGCCATTTATAGGTCAACCGCATGGTTGATTTTGATATTGGGTGGTAGTGGGGGGCTACTTATTCGTTGACTACGGGGTTGACTATAATCTTGATGCTTGCTGGATATGGTTATGATAATGCCTGCAAATAGTAGCGATGTTGTTGGAACTTTATTCAAGTTGGGGAATACAAGGATGATTACAATATAATTTCAAATGTAAAATTTCTTAGGTTGATGGCGTTCCATGGGCGAGGGAGTTCTTTCCCTTCCATATTAGCAAGTCTATAGGTGTTGTGCTTTGATACATTGATATTAGTGTATGGTCCTTCCCATTTCGAGTTGAGTTTGCCAACATTCTTGGAGATCTCTACCTTCTTGAGAATGAGGTCTAAGACCTTAAAACGACTCGGCTTGACACCTTTGTTATAGTTCCCAACCATCTTCAACCTGTTGCACTGCATAGTATTGTAAGCTTTTTGCCTGCACTCGTCGATTGTCTCAAGGTTGAGTTTTCTGTCTGATGTGTTTTGGAGCGAATGAAAGTGAATAACTCGAGTCGTTTGTTGAATGAGCTCAGAGGGGGTGACTGCCTCAAATTCGTAGACGAGATTGTAAGGACTATGATATGTGGCTGTTCGAGGGGTTGTCCTGTATGCCCATAACATTCCAGGAACGTCGTTTGCCCAATTCAAACAAGTATCCTGTATCCTGGAAATTAGAGGCTTCTATTTGGAAATTTTAGGACATTTGATTTATCCGATACTCTGGCTATAGCCTATGTTAGAGATACGTGGATTTGATTACTCAAATGAATTTCAATTTCAATGCACTTCGCTGAATCAATTTATTGAATGGATGTATTTGGGGAGAATTCACTTTTAAGCAACTATTCCCTGAATCTCGTGTTATTTTATCAAACTAAAAAAAGAATTAACATTAGGGATTACTAATTTGGATGTCACTTTTAATATTGTAGCAATATAATCAAATTTTTTTATCATAATATTCATTTACTTAAATCTGTTTCTTTAAGCTACAAGACCATGTTCATTTGTTTACTATGATATGACTGGATGTGACTGATAAGAGTATGATTCATTATGTAAAAAATATATCAATACTTTATTTGTTTCCTTGAATTACTAATTTATATATGTTAATTTTAATACGGTCAGTTGTTTGGATGTTTAGAATTGTAATTTATGATAAGTGTGGAACATCAATTTTATCCCCAATCTTCTTTTAATAGTTAAATTATCTTTATTGAAAATGTTTACACATATATGCCATGTTATAGTGAGTAAGTCTCAATTTATGAACTTTTTTCTCAAATAGTTTATAATTTATTATTACCTAAAAAGAGTTGATGCTTATTTTGAAAAAATAATTAATTTTCATATTTTATAAAATCATACACTTATTTTACAAATTAAACTATTTTATATTTAATATGTTTATGGATATTAATTAGGTTGTAATTTTTCAAAATAAATTTACATGAAGCGTAAATTTATATTTGAAGAATATTATTCCTTTTTCAATTTACAAACAAAAGTTTAGTTATAAAATCTTATTATTATAGAAGAAATAATTCACATAAAAAATTTAATTTTTTTTAGTTAAATACTGTATAAAAAAATCGTATGAAAGTAAGTTTGATTGTGTTTTAAAAACTAAGTTACATAAATCAAGTTTTAGTGATATATACATATTTGTTAATTAAATTTATATTTGAATTATATGTAGATATAATTTCATCATTTGATATATTAATCCCAATGCTTTTAATCTTATGTTCATCAATCACACCAGGAGGTGTGATACATATTCCCAATATTTTAGGATAAGATACGGAGCTTTTTATTAATTAAGGGTTTTAATTATACTAACCAAATATTTAATAACATTGAATTATATATCTACCATAGACAATCATAACAATCAAACAAGCGAAACTCAAAGTTATGGTTCTTAATTACAATATGATTGCATAAAAATTAATTGTAGGTATGTGGACTTAAAAATCTTTAGTTTTCTTCCTACTTCAGAGTTTCCCGTTTTATTAATTGTCAGCATTACATTCGCCATTGGCTGGACGTAACTACAAGACCAGATCTGTTCTAAGTTGACAATCAGCTAGCATGGATTGACGCAGTTCAGAGAGAATGGTTAAAACGTACGTTTGAACTCATAACAAAAGATTAAGTCAATTAAGTTGAAATGAGACTATGGCTTGGAATGTTATTACTACGTACTATTCTTTTTCAAGCAACACTTTTTGTCACTTTCTGAACCAGCAAACATTTTGTCACTACCGAAGCTCTTTTTGACCTTTCTCATTTTTGTCTTTCTTCAATGTCTAAATTCCCAATCTCTCAGTGTTTCATAGAGCTTATATTGTGCTTTTCACCAAATTAGAATTTACATAATTTGACGTTTAAATTTTCTATTTCAATTTATATTTTATTTTTAATTTTATTTTATAAATATATGATATATGTATTAAATATTTTTTAATTAAAAACAACTTATTGAGATGAAATATATTGAACATAAAACTGCTCCAAAACAACAATAAAAATCACTAACTTTGCCCCATAATTCGACCATCCAATTCCATGGTAGAAATAGTCAAAACATCATTGGCACAAAATACTCCGGAGCCGTCGAGTTGCAGTCACAATTTCCATGGAACAACTCATGTCAGCCGACCTTTTCTTCTTGAACGCCATCATCACCCTCACACTGCCCCTCAGTTTGGCCTGGCTCGTGACCGGCAAAACCCCCGAGCTCAAATCTGTCGCAAGCTGGTCAGAATCCCCTCGGCCAGCACTAGCTGTTGCCATACTCAAATCCACCACCACGCTAAATTTCTTCGTCGATCGCCAATTGGCTCGCCCCTTGGGCACCAAAACCTGACCCACAGGGTTGCCCCTGTAGAAAAAATACATAGTCGTGCTCTCGAACTTGAACCGGCCGAAATTCGTGTTCTTGACGCCAACCTCGGCATTCATTCTTATGTCGAACGAAGAGTTATTCGTCGGCGTCCCGACGTTGAAGTCGTCGAAGGTGGCTGAGCGGACACGAAACCTCGGAGTTCTGATTTTCATCACGGTCAATGCGAACAATAATATGATCCCAGTTTGGAAAACTGCGAAGAGTAGGATGTAGAGTAGGCATTTCCTGCGTTTATTCTTCCTGCGCACCGCCTCTCTGGCGCCGTCGTGTGCGGAGGAGGCGGCGGCCTCCGCGTCGCTTCTTGTGTTGGCATAGGCTGGTGAAATTGGATTTGGTGATTGTTGCTCCTTCTGATCAGCCATTAATTGATTATATATATTAATTTCCACAAAAATAGACAAAATGGAAAACCCTTTTCTGTGATTTTGCGAGAGCAGGATGGCTACCAATATATAATGAGTGGGTCGTGATCATCTGGAAGTTTGGTTAGTTGGAGCCAGTAAGTACATACGAAGATGTTATCTGTGAGACTTTTAAGAGAAAATTAGCAGATGGATTTTCAGACGCGTATAGGATAACAGAACTTCAAGTGGCCATAAAAATTTTGTGGCGTTGCCTTGCCAGCATGGAAGGTTTGATTATTATCAGATGCTTCTAAGATTCTACCGGTAAAATGTACTTTGAATCTTTTATTCTATTTATTATTTTAATTTATTATATTTATATAAAATATATTTATTTTTTAATAAATTATTTTTTAATATATTTGTCATATATTCGTGAAATAAAATAAAAAACGAATAAGAAATGAAATAAAAAAAATTAATTTTTCATTAACAAGTAAATTAAATTTAGACTCAATATTTGGAACTCGATAAAAATTCAAATTAATTTAAAAATATAATAGCATTTGACTCAACTTAATTAATTTATCCCGCTAATTAATTAAATTCCAAACCTGAAAATATGTTGTGAAAACTTCACTCGGTTTGCGTCTGGAAATTTTATGGGCACTCAATAAAGAATTAACCAGTGGACCAAAAGTCGTCGTCAACTGAGGTACAAAATCAGATTTCATGCATTTTCAGTTTTCACGAACTTCAATAGTTCAATTGGTGCTGAGCAATCTCAAAGCGTGTGAATATTTTATGGGGACTGAAATTGACCGTGGCTGGTTTAACGATTTGTAATCAATGATATCTATATCTCCTATTATATTGAAAGTTTTGTATTTGGGCCAAAATAAATATATTATATATTTTATGTATATTGTGTACAGTTTATATTTTAATTTATTTAATTTAAAAATAAAAAAATATTAATTTATTGATAGAATAAAAAAATTTCATGGTTTGTTGCTCTCTCTCTAGGTTGACTCTTGTTGCTCTCAACCCCCTTCCCAAAAAAAAGGGGAGAAAGAAACGAAAAGAAATTGACCTTAGTTACCGTTTGTCAAAGTTTTTACCATCATCATCATTATCATCATTAGTTTTTATTTATTTATTTACATAATGCACATTGAAAGTCAAATTTGAATCATCGATCTTACGCTTGGGATTGTTTGATGAAAAATTAATATGATATTTAACTTAATTATATCTAAGTCATCATGCATGACAAACACCTAGTGATGATGAGCAGGTCCCTCATCAAATATGGAGGTATAATTGTATTGAGATACTGTTCTATGTCGACACATTTGGTCAGGCGTTGTAGAAGGCACGATGAATAATGAGAGAAGGGAGAACAAATTATAAATTATCTCAATCATTCCCAACTCTTTTAATGTGGATACAATAAGGTATCATCATTGTCCATTAATCTAATAGGTTTAATAAGAGGCGCATAACTGTTATTCCTGCAAACAATGCCAATAATGATGACCAAATTTATAGTTAGACATGAAGCTACTACGGGAAAAAAAATAAATTAGTGGCAAAATAGGAAGTGACAATGTATAAGTTGTCACTAATTATGTATATTATGTGACAAGAAACTTAGTTTTGTCACATTAATAATTTTTACAAATTAAATAGTGACAAGAATAGTGTTGAAGTTGTTGCTATAGATAATTAGTGACACCTATGGTGACAATAAAAATTTTGTCTTAAATTATAGTGACAATTTTTATTGTCACTAAGTTGTCACTATAGGGATGTCACTAATTGTTAATAATAACAACTTAAACATTAATTTTTCTCATTGTTGAATCATTTTGTGACAGGACAAAAATTCTTGTCATTTAAAAATTATCATTAATGACAAGATAAATGCTATTGCCATTCAATGTATATTATTAGTGATAATTTTTACTTTGTCACTTATTATTTTATCACTAATATTATATTTTTTTGTAATGCGAGGTTTGATTTTGTCAATGTATTGGCCCCCTAATGTACATTGAAGGGAAGTTTTGACTTGAAAAATCACCTCAAAATTAGGGTGAAATAGGGGAACAAATTATATATGAACTACGTCAAAATCCTCAACTTTTTTATTGTGAACTTTCAATCTTGTAATGAATCACTATTTCTTTTATATGGTAAGTATCCCATTTAATTACTTGCCTTAGATAAATAATATGGATGCTTGAGTAAGTAATTAGGGTAGTGATGAGGTTGAAAGTCGCTTTTAATAAAGAGGGTGGTGTTTGGGCTAACTCATCCAGGGAGGTCGAATGATCCAATTGCTATATCTCTTGAGATCTGAGATTTTCAACAACAACATACGTTAAAATTGCTGAGGTGTCCTCGGGGAAGGCACTTCGACGCTTAAGTTAGTTCTAGTTGAAGAAGATAATCAAGCAGAATTTTATGAACTAATGGTGTATTTGGCATTACCTAGAGTGTGGCTGGTTATGAGGTATTTATAGCCTTCTCCTAATTTGTAATATGTCGAAGTTGCCTCTATCAAGTGTAGTGGGCTTCAGTCCTTGTCAGGGGGTTAATGGCCATTCTAGATCCCGATACTCTTTCAGGTGGCACCACCTCCTATTATTTGGTGTGAATAATACTTTGGGAAGGGGCCTCCCTATCAAAAATAGTGACAGGGTTGGTGGAAAAAACCATACCGACTGTCACGCACCATTAATGCGAAGGCATGCTATTTGTCAGAACATTAAATGCAACGAGGATATGAGTCAGCACCAACGTGAACATCCTGGTCAATCATAGTCGAACAAATGGGGCAATCGACCAGAAAGAGAGTTGAACAGGCTGAGGCTTGAAGCCTCCTATTGAATATAATCGAGTCCAACATGCTCGACCATACGATTGCCGTCAACTAGTTTATCTCATCTAGGCCTAGAATTAATGTTGGGCCGTGCATACCAAGTGGGCCTACTATAGGCCTGTTAGGCTATTCCATATTATTAGTCCACCTTACTTACAGTTCTAATCGAGCCTATCGACGAGTAAGGGCAGGGAATAGATATCTTAATGACGATTATGGCGGTCGCCACGGTTATGGGTATTCGAGTAGGATTTTATCAATTTGACTGGGGTTTTTGAATACTTGACTAAGGTTCATGGCAATTTTTTTGCATTTAATGCGCCGATTACTTCACAGAATACGAAGCGCGAGGGGACAAGGTGCAATTATTACTGCTGCTTAGGTTCCTATGCCCACATTTCTATAAATGTATAAGATTGAGGTATCCATTTGTACTTTTGCTGAAATCATATCAGGTCGAGTTCCTGCTTTTGAAGTTCTTCAAACCTTTCTTATATTTAGAGTTTGCAAGATATTTACTGTAAGTTGCTCTGCCCATTTGATCTTTTCTTCCTTTTCTTTAGTGAAAAATGTCTAGTAGATAGTGAGGACACTAGGTCCGAGAGCATAGCGTTGCAGAGGGAATTTGTGGTTGGAAGTGTATCTGAAATAACCTGTGAGAGTGGTTCAGATAGATCATCGAGTGATAGCTTGAGTTCGAGCAGCTTGAGCAGTTTAAGCATGAAAAGGGCTGAGTCTGGGGGCGAAGCTGGCCTGAGTGATTTTTTTGTTTCCTAGGATCAATTATTTATATCAGACCACTACATAGAAATAATTTCCAAAATATCCCCCGCCGACCTAGTGTGAATTAGGGAGATGTATCACATTCCTGGGAAGTATGAGTTGTTGGTATCGGGGGCTTAAGGTAGAATGCATCGACCTCCTAGGGGGTGTGTAATGGTGTTCGAAGAAGGGTAGAGGTGCGATTTTAGGTTTTCTCTTGCCCAATAAATAATTGACCTTCTGGTGGGTCTAAAAGTCTGTATAACCCAACGTTCCCCCAACTATTTCACAACCATGTATAGTTTTGCTGTGTTGACACATCTATACAACTAGCCTACCTCTTTTGCAAACTTTTTAAATTTATTTCATTTACCTGTGTCGCGGAAGTTAGGTTGTACAAAGGAGTTCGGCTTCTATTATTTAACAACTTAACCTCGCCGAAAGTTTTTAGTATCCTCTGCCTCTTCGTACGGTCAAGAGTGGAAAAAATATTTTTTCTATGTTCAGGGGCTATGGAATTTTGGCATTCCAAAGGGTTGGTGGAAGGGACCTATGGAGATACCGGGTAACCAAATACTTAGTTGGCCCAACACCTTTATCAGGGATCTGGTCAGATTTAGGCATATGGAGGCCCCAGTCTTGACCGAAGAAAGGTGTTTGGCGTTGGTTAGCTTATTGCCGGCCATACTCGACTTGCCTGCAAGCAATCAACTAGGTAGAAATTCTCATCAATTACATTAACTATGATTGTTTTCCTTTTTGTTCGATTATAATGCCTATTGTTCTGTCTGTGTTTGTAGATCAAGAAGAGATAATGGCTAGAAGCTATGCCAAAGCTCAAGCCAGGACCTTGAGAAATGAAGAT
>JACGDI010004002.1:299604-320126 GCA_014898725.1 Jacaranda copaia | reverse complement strand
AGTTCACGTTTGTTCTTGTTGCAGAGCTCAAGCCCAATACCAACTCGATCCACCAGACTTCCAGACCATTACGCTCTTTGTAGCATCACATATATTATTTATTGAATATTTTAATTGGATATGATCGATCTACTTAATTCAAATTCAAATATTTATAATCAGATATCATCTATTGAATATTTGACAGCCCTAATACTGAAGGGAACAGTCTTTTGCTAGCCTTATATTCGGGCAGGTTTGAAGTGAATCGGAGCTCCAACAACAGATTTGGGTCAAATATCACAGGAAAACGACCAAATCTCCATTTATTGAATTGGACCAAGCATTGAAAGCCCATATGCTTATTTCACATCACACCCTCTTCAATTGAGTTTTTCTGGTCATCCTCTTTATAAATTTATGATTTTTGTTCCAGGTTTTGGATTAGTTGGAAAAACAAAGGCTTTGTTTGGTTATATTTATCTGGAACAATATTGTTTTAAAAAAACATAACTAAACATATTCCCATTTTCACTTCAAAACACACATTATCCAATATATACATATATATATATATATATTATTATATATTTTTTATTATTCTAACATTAAAAAAAATATCAAATTCAATTTTCATCCCAAAAAACCAACAAAAAAAGTATTAATTTGACTGCTACAGTAAAAAAATGTCTATTCCAAAACATAAACAAATATATTAAAAAATAACTTTCACATTCTCCAATAATTCATTCTCCCAAAACACATAATAAATACATAGTAAAATCAAACAAAAAATATAACCAAACACTGCCAAAGGGTTTGTTTGTTTACATTTTGGAGTGCTTTGCTAAAATATTTTCGGAGAATAATTTTTGAAAAATGGGGTTGCCGAATGTGATGGTTATTTATTTGTATTTTGAGTGATAACTAGAGAATATTTTGGAATAAAAGTATTTGTTTGGTAGTATTTTGAGTAGGGACAAATTTTATTATATATATCATATCAATCACTCTTTTATTGGGTTGTTGGATAAAATAGATATTTTGAAATTACTTATAAATGTGTATATATAGTTGTGTGATTGGTGTATGTATGTTTATTTTTAACGACAAATTTAAGGTAGGGTATTGGAAAATGGATTTTAGGGTGAATTTTTAAGGGTGTTTTGGAAATTATTTTTGTATTTTGAGAAATATTATTTCACCGGTGCAGAGGTTTTCTCCTTATACGTATAAAAAAGGATTTAATGGATCAGATAATGCACTAATTTATAAAGTGACTCAAAAGCATTAATTTTTTTAATGACAATAAGATTTAGTATTATCATAAGCCCTACAATCAATAAGTTTAAAAAAGACACATGATTGTTATTTTTCATAGACAAATCATCTGATACTTAAATTCATCATCAAATATAAAAAGTCAGATTTAAAGATATCTTAATAAATAATACATGAATAAATTATAGATTAACTCAAAAATTCTCAACGATTCTAATATGATACAAAATAAAAGTTATTATTATATAATAAACAGCAAATAAATATATAGATTTTAGAGATAAATGAGGTCTATTTAAAGAGTACAAATTCGATCATAAAGAACTTTGTCTTCCATCCATAATTCTTGTTCTATTGTTTGACTTATTCACTCCAAAATAATGAAAAGACGAAATCATCTTTGAAACTCTACAGTTTGCCTTTTTCGAGGGTCCACATTAATTATTGTAATTTAATAAATGACATTGACGAGAACTTTCTCATTATTATTGAATTTTTGTTTGTTAATTAGGGGTGATGATGGGTCGAGTTTGAAACGAGTTTGACAAAATTTAAGACTTGTCGCATTAGGAATTTTATGAATTTGAGATCTGCCCTATTTCTAGCCCTTATTTAGTGAGTTGAATCAACTAAACCCTTTTAAAATATTTTAAAAAATTAAAAAATATTTCTTTTAAAAAAAATAACATTATTATAGCTTCATAATATGATAAATTAATATTATTGACAAAAAATCTATTATTTAAATATTGATATATACATGTTTGGGTCTATGAAAAATGATAAATCGCGAACATTATTATTTCATATATACACATATTGAATGTACAAGTTATTTATTATGATAATATTATTTATTTTTTTTACATAAAACATATATGTAATATTCACATTTATATGTATATAAATACACACAACATAAAATATACATATAATAAATTAAATTAATATAGATAATATCTAGTTAGGCGAATTCAAGTTTAAAAATTAAAATTTGAGACCCACCTCAAAATTCATTTATACTTTTAAAACTCGCTCCAAATGGGGCGGGTCCGGGTCTTATCCGAATCCATTACTATCTCTATTGCTAAATGTATGTATATATATATATCATATTTATTATTTTTCTTTTAGGAAAACAAACAGTAAAAGAAATTAGGAAAAAAATTTAAGTTGAGGCAACTAGCAAGGGAAACGCCAAGTGGAAGCATGTCAAAAATTAGGAAAAATTCTCTATTTTACTTCTTATTCTATTCATTATTTTAATTTATTGTATTTTATTAAGTATATTTAATTTTTAATTAATTATTTTTATAAAAAAATATTAAACATATATTATATATTTATAAAATAAAATAAAAAATTTAAACCACATCATGCAAGGTACGTAATTAATTAATAATTGCAACTCTTAGCTGCCACTTCATCAAACAAAAGGCTAAAATTCTCACCAGCTCTTTCCTATCATTATTTTGATCCCTGATACGTGGAATCAAAGATAAATTTTATTTTTATATAATTTTTATCTAATTAGTAGTTTTGTAATAATTTTTTATACTATTATATATTAATTTTATAGAGATATAATAATTAAAATTTTTAATAATATTTACTGAAAATTTAATCTTAAGAAAATATTTTTTTTTTATTTTAAGAGAATTTTCTAAGAATGAAAATATACGAAAATATAAATAAAGATTGGCCGCACACTTAAGGCCGTTTCATTTTATATTGAATTGACATGCACAACTTAATATATATTTATGAAAAAAAATAGAAAATGAAATATTATTATTTTTAATTATTATTTATAATGTATGTACACATGCATATTTAGTAGTTTAGATCTCCTCTACTTTGTTTTATATTTCAATTTGATATATATCAATTATATTTGATTTTTAATTAATTATTTTTATAAAAAATATTTAATATACTTAACATATATTAATTAGATAGGATATAAGATAAAATATTAATTAAAATAAAAAACTTCATCTACTGCACACTTATGAATATAAATATAATATTATGAATCAATTGACTACTTAACTTAACAAGATAAAGCAGTCAAGTCTTTCAAATTAAATAAAGTAATTTGGCATTTTTGACATTATCAGGTTGCCTTGTATGAGGTTTATTGATTGCTCAAAAATGGAACACAATAAGACATATTATTACACAACGAAAACAAAGGCTTTGTTTGGTTATGTTTATTCGGAACAACATTATTTTGATAAAATATAATTAAATGTATTTTTATTTTTTTAAATATACATTCTTTAATATATTCATACATATTATATTTTATTATTATTTTAATATTTAAAAAATTATTATATATTTTTTCACTTCAAAAATTAAAAAAATATTAATTTTACTGTTATATTAAAAAATATCTTCTTCAAAATATAAATAAATATATCAAAAAATAATATTTATATTTTTCAATAATATATTTTTTTAAATACATAATAAACATAAAATAAAATCAAACCAAAAACATATTCAAACACTGCTAAAGATTACAACGGCCCAAACGCAATAAATTTATTACATACGCCTCAATCTTAATTCCCCTCAATCCCGAGTCCGTCGATAAACTTTTCCAAAGCAACACGCGACGATCCATGCTCTCGCACAGCCGCCTCGGCGGCGCTTCTCATTTCGGCGACTCGGTGCCTAACGGCTCTCCCCACTTTCGATTCCATCAATTCCTTAATTCGCTTCTTCAACTCAGCCGCCGTCACGAATCCATCCGCCTCCTCCTCCAATGGCAGGGCCACCTGCATTTCCTCCACCATAAAAGCCCGATTCATCCTCTGCTCAGCGTAGATCGGCCAACTGATCATCGGCACTCCGAACGACACCGCTTCCAAAATCGAGCTCCACCCGCAGTGAGTCACGAACCCGGCCACCGCGGCGTGGCTCAGAACCTCCTTCTGTGGCGCCCATGACTTTATTACAAAACCCCTGTCTTTGGTTCTCTCCAGAAAACCCCCCGGCAGCAGCTCATCCAAGTCTGGATCATCAGCCATTGCTGAACTGCGCTTGCCCAGTGGACTGCGCACCGACCAAAGAAATCTATGGCCGCTATTTTCCAAACCAAGCGCCATTTCTTTCAACTGTTCAGCGGAAAATAAACCCCTTCTGCCAAAACAGAGGAAAATCACGCTTTTGTCGGGCTGTGAATTGAGCCACCTCAGGCATTCATGCTCTACGCCGCCGTTCTCGCTGTTGCTTGCAGCGAGTAACGGTCCAACGAAATAAACAGGCGGAGTTGGCGCATTCGGGTTGCACAAGCCGTTTGAGAGTGCTTCTTTAGCTCTAAACTCGAGGGCGTCAAACCCGTTTACAATGATTCCGGTTGATGTCCGCATGTTCATCGCGGTGTCCAGAAAGTGTTTGTAAGTATTACTCTGACGAAAAAACATACCCTTGGGGAAATCGGAAGAGAAAATCGGTGGGCAGCCAGGTACTTCAAGAAAATCATTGAACTCCCCAATGTCTACGGGAATGTTTTCGTCGATTGTGGGGAAATACAGAAAGACGCAAAGCCCAAACCCGCCGCTGCTTTCGTAGAAGTAAGTGGGTATATTAAAGCTTGTAGAAACTTCAAATGCTGAGTTACAGAAGAAATCAATCACAAATGCTTTGATTCTTGATTTCTGCGAGATTTCTTGAAGGGCATCACGAAGGTTCGGATTATTGAGACGAGGGATCTCGAAGAAAAGTTCAATGGGGTTGGTGGTTAAGTTTGGAGGAAGAGCGGCGGTTGGGAGACGGCGGTAACTGATGGAAGTCACGGCGGCGACGGATGCGGCGGCTGACTCGGCGGTGGAGCTGAGAATAATGACGGAGATGGAAGGGTGGTGTTTGCTGATGAACTTGGCCAGCACTAACATGGAATTCAGGTGCTCCGCTGAAGCATAAAGAACGATGGCGTCTTCCATTGATCTTCTGGTCGAAAGCAAAGATAGGCTTTTCTAAAGTCTCAATTAATTTATTTTCCTTATTATCATGTATGCATTTTGTTTGCGAATGAAGTTGATCTTCAACGAACGTATGACGTATCACGTATCACAACCATACGTATCACTGTCGTATATTTATGTTTGTTTTAAAATAATTTAATTTTATTTAATAATTTATTAATTATTTTATATAATCTTAAAATACTATTTTATCTTTCATTCAAATTTTGTTTATATCACATTTAACTTTTACTTTGTCCTTAATTTCAATAAATTATTCTTATTTTTAAATAATTTACTAAAAATATATTTAAAAATTTAATTATAAAATAAGTAAAAAATTAAAAAAATAAAATCTAAATCTAAATCCTACCCCTCTTTTACTCCCCTCGCCCACTCCTGTGCCTCCCGCCCCTCCCCCAAACAAACCAGGCCATTCCTGGTCTGCCACCAGGGATGGGTTGGGGAGGGGTTATATATATTATATTTAAAATATGGGATTGTCTGCTATCCTAACCACATGATTTTTATTTATTGTTATGCATGATTTTGTTTAATGATAAGTGGCATTTTGTTTAGATAAACAAATCAGAAATAATTTAAAACATTTACCCTTTTTTAAGTTAAATATCACAATTGTCCTTTTAATTTTTTTAACCCTCACCAGTAACATCTAAATTTGTTTAATATTTTATTTTCTTAAATTTCCTCACATGCCAAATTTCATGTTTTTAAAATATATATATTTTAATAATATTAGGTAGCGCAATGTCTTGAATTTTTTTTTCTTTCTATTTACATTATTTTTCTTCATATATTTTGTAGACAAAATTATAAAAATACATTTTTCTATTTAAATATTTGATATACAAATTAAACTAATAGAATTCAAACACATTATTTCTTTTTCCTTAAATATATAAAAATTAATATATATATATGTATATGTATATATAATCAATCACATATATTTTCGTATATATGTATATATATGTAAATAAACATACGTATATATTACTCAATACATAAATATATATAAATAGAATATATATACACACATAACCCAGCCCCCCAACTTTCCCCCTAGTGGCGGCAGGCGGCAGTCTGGTCAAGGCCAGTGGTTGGCCGGTCTCGCCACTGGCCAAACGACGGCGACCTAGGGAGGAAAAGAACAGTGGGATTTAGATTTAATTTTTTTTTTCAATTTTATATTTATTTATCAATTAAATTATTAAATATATTTTTAGTAAATTACTCAAAAATAAAAATGATTTGTTGAAATTAAGAATAAAACAAAGACTAAATGTAAGATAAACAAATTTGATCAAAGGATAAAATAGTATTTTAAGAGTAAATAAAATAATTAATAAATTGTTTAAATATAATAAATTTAATTTAAAATAAATATAAATATACGGCTGTGATATGTTTGTTTGAATATCAATGTTAATAAAGTGCTTACATGATAATAGGTAAAATAAAGTGATTAAAATGTTAGAAAAGCTCATATTTTTGTACTTCCTTATGCTTTTACATGTTTTGTTGGTCAGAGTAAATGGGAATAAAAATTTAAATGCATTTACAATAAGGTATTTTGGACCTTTTCATGAGTACTATTTAAGTATATGCTAAATTATATTTTTCAATCTCATGAGTGTTCTAAATATATGTGTAACAAATATATTCCTTGCTTTTGCATAAATATATTTTAGTTTGAACACAAGCCAATTATCACTTATTTTTTCTTTTTCTCGATCAATGAATTGGGAAAAAAGTACTTAGGAGTTAGGTTTTTTGAGGATAAGGATGTAAATAAATTGAGCTGGATTGAAATTTTGAAAATTTTTAAATTTGAATTAAAACTTGACCAGCTTGGAAAATTTGGCTTGAACACGGATTCGATTATTTATTTAAAAAAAATAGTGTTTAACTAATCTAAATTATTCTAATGATTTAAAATAAAGTATTATTTATTTTCATCCCTATTCTATTAATTATTTATAAATAAAGCATTATTAATTTATTCTAATATAATCAATGAAATTAATATATAATTTATATTTTTCATTGTAATGCATAATTGTAGTTAGTAGTAAAATATAGTATATCATTATTTTAATTCAATAAATTTTATGTTTTGATTTAATATCTTTATTTTGAAAAGAATAATAACATTTTTTATTTTTTTACTATATTAATAATACAATTAAATGTTGAGATTAAGAAGATAAGAAAAATTCCAAATTCACTAGAATGAATACTAATTAATAATATAATTATAAGTCTAATTTACATTACATAAATTTGCACCAATGTTCTCTATGTCTAAACGTAGCCCTCCATTGTATATCAATTATTTCATGTAAAGAGCGCAAGGAATTAGAAACAATATCTATAAAAATATGAATCAAATTATTTTAATTTTCACATCTTCCAAATATCAACACACACACACACACACACACACATATATATATATATATATTCCTTTTATATGCAAAAAACGTTTAAATAGTTGCAAGATTGTTCACTATAATTTTAAAGTACCCTAATATAATTTGTGATGCTGCAGAGAGCTGGAGGGACAAGTACTCTGGTTGATTTCAGTGTTTTGGGCTTGAGATCTACAATCACGAACATACGTCAACTAGCCGAGAGGCTCTCGACTTAGGCACTACGACACTCAAGTTAGTTTCCGATAGATCGGAGAATATAGAGAGAATATTAAGTGAATAGTATGAATGACATTATCTTAAGCGTTGTGGTGCTTTGAGTATAAGCCTGCTGTGAATGTGATTTTACCCAAGTACCCTTATAAGGTGTACTTAGCTTTTCTCATTGATAGGGGGTTGTGAGTCATTCTTTGTTCAGATCCCGGTACTGTGTCAAGTAGCGCAATTTCCTGTTTTCTCAGATAACTATGTCAGTAGGAGCATGTCCCTGCCAGAGTTGTTGGCGGGGTTGTTGGAGTTGTTGGCAACAATTACATCCGTTGGCAGCAGTCACATCAGCTGCCACGTTTCATCAATGCCGAGGGGTTCGATCTGTCCAACTTGCACCCGGAGGTCGATTCATGTTGACCGGGCTTGGATGCTAAAACTTTTGAAGTGGCCCTCAGATCGATACAGGTTAACCGTGTGGCTTACAAAATGAGATCAATATAGGTCGACCAGACAGATGTGCCTTTAGGCTTCATAGGCTGTCTCTTCTGAATCTGGGCCTACTGCATTATACCGTATCATGTTGGGCCTCATGGGCTGTCTCATCTGGAACTAGGCCTGTTGGGTATACTGGATTATCCCATATCAATTTGATTTTTGTGGATCCTTTTATACACGATAAAATTATAAATTATAAACTACAAGCTATAAATTTTGAAATTAAAAATTCCACCACTGTAAATACTCTAAAGTTTTTCGAATTAGAATGAAGAAAATATTCTAAAAGTCTGACTTTTTAATTTAGGGTTGATCACAATTGTGGGTTCCATCAAAGACTTTCAAATATACAGAACAAGAATAGCTCATACTGCACAACATGTCACGGGTAGTCAAGATTGAAACCCCAGCACCAAAAGTTTGCGGATTATGTTTTGTCCGTTTTCTTTGAAATTGAATCAGAATCAGTGCTGTAGGGTTCACGGGCTCTATAGTTCGTGCTGCTGCATGCACTCATAAAAGTTTGGGATTTTTTTTCTCTTATTTCGTGTTTTAGTTATTGGGTTGGTTGTGTTGTGTAGTTTCAGAATTTAATAGTACAAAAATGGTTAGAATTATTGAGATTGTCAACGATAACCCTCCAACGATCAATTAGAATTTTAATTATTGGGGTGGGTTGTGTCATTTCAGAATTTAACAGTGCATAAATGGTTAGGATTGTTGAGATTGTCAATGGTAATCCTAACGATCGAGTTAATGAAGTATTTGAAAATTAAGGTAAAAAATCAAGAAGTGGAGGGTTTTCTTACTAAAAAAGTGAACGTATAATGTACCTCCCAAAATATCCACCTGAACTATTTATAGTGAAGCAAGCGACTATTTACTCAATTTAGATCCTCTATTTTATTTCATATGTTATTTTTCATTTCATTTATTGCATATGTGATATATGTATTAAATATTTTTTATAAAAATAATTAATTGAGAATTAAATATACTTATTATAGATTCATCAAGTCGGAAAAGGAGATTAAATAGAAAATGAAATAAATAATTCAAGATAACTTTTGCGAGCCTTATATTGGGGCGGGCTTCAAGTGAATTGGAGCTAAAACAACACTTCCAATTTCGGGCCAAATATGAGCGACCCAAATTCCCATTTTTTTGAATTGGACCAAATATTGAAAGCCCATAAGCTTATATCACATCGGACCCTCTTCAACTGGAGTTTGCTATGTGCTGTTTAGATCATTGCGAAAGAACGATGATGATATATCAACTCGGTTGTCAAATCGAATTTCATGAAGTATTATTTACCTGTTATAGGGGATTTCTCTTCATACAAAAAGTGTTTTAATGGATGAAAGAATGGAGTAGTTTATCAAGTAATTCAAAACTGGCAATTTTTTCAGTAACAATAAAATTTAATATCATTATAAACCCTACAATCAATAAGTTTAGGATGTGTTTGGTTTAAGCCATTAGCCATTATTGCCTCACATAATCCTAGCTAATAGCATGTTTGATAGGCACCACTAATGGTGTGGGTCGGCCCGCCTTTATTGCTGAGCCCGACACTGTAGATACTAGTATGGGCTACTGATGTCGCGGGGCTTGGAGTGCCATTAAATAATGGCACCCCATTTTGAAATCCAGCTAGCAGCAAACAACCTTTCTTGCCCTCCATTAATTTTTCCCATTTTACATTCTACACCCAACAGCGGCCCAACTCCACCTCCTTCTCTCCGTCTCCATCTCCATCTCCTACTGCCTTGGTTTTATTATCAAGCGCAGCCCACAATTACAAGCACTCGCAACGCCGCCCAACCTCCGCAATTAAAAGCAACAACTCCTCGACCAAATCTTGCGCTGCAGAAAGCCGATCCACACAGGGGAACTTCTTGTTTTCTCTCAATTTTTTGGTTCATGCGATTCAAGACATTCAAACAATCTATTCACCTACGCCAGTCTATTCTACTCTTCCTTTGGAGCAACATTTAGGAATTATGTGAAAAAGAGACCATTTTGGTACAACTTCAACAATTTTTCTTTTTTCAAGGGAAGTTGGGGATTCTCATTTTTGGCTGGATCAGATTGAATGACTAAGGATATAATGGACATATAATTTATAGTGGTGCATAACAAATGAAAGACTACGTTGAGAGTGTGATTAGGTGGTGGCTAATTCTCAAGTGTAATTTTGCGTATCAAACAGCGATCTAAATATATATATATTGTGGCTAATACCTCATTTTAATCTCATAGTCAATATTAGCTAAATTTCAAATCAAATGTAGCCTTAAAAAAAGACGCACTATTGTCATTTGTCATAGACAAATCATTCTACGCCTAAATTCATCGTCAAATATGAAAAGTCAATATTGGGATGTATTGTCTGATTGAGTATGCATGCTAGATTTTTGTCCTGACTGAAAGGCGTCTTAATAACTAATAGGTAAACAATTTATAAATTAACTTAAAAATTCTTGGCTATTCTAATATAGTCGATCGATTTGATTTTCTGGGAATTATGGCCTCCAATGGACGTACATCATATGGGCTATGCCCACTTGATTTACCAGAAAATTAGTAATTACTATTTCCCATCATTGATTGTGCTTTTATCTGTGTCCATAATTAATTCGTCCATATTAACAATTAAATGATTAATTAACAACACATGTATATGAGAATAGATAATCTTACTGCAAATACCGCGGCAACACTTTTATAGTTTTATCATATATCACTAATCATATGTGTCTAATAATCAGTCATAATAAATTAAAATACTAATTTTTATCACGATTAAATTATTACTATGATAAAATAAAAATTATTATCATGAAATATACAATATCACTATAAGCTTGTTTGTTTGCTTTGATATTGCAATAATACTCGTTGTATTGTTTAATTTATTCACTCCAAAATAATGAAAATATGGAATCATCTTTGAAACCCTAAAATTAATTATTTTATTCATTATTTTAATTTTTTATATTTATATTAAGTATATTTAATTTTTAATTAATTATTTTTATAAAAAAATATTTAAAATCCGTGCTAAATTTACAAAATAAAATAAAAAAAATTAAAACCGCTTCATACACGGTACGTAATTAATTAATAATTGCGACTTTTAGTTGCTAGTTGCTACCCTCTTCATCAAACAATAGGCTAAAATTCTAACCATCTCTTTCCTGTCAGTATTTTGATCCCTGACATTGCTTAAAATACTTTCATTTTATCTAAATAAAACAAAATATTCTTTTCAACATAATCATATTTTAAAAATTATTAATAAAACTTGATCCTTAAATCCGTAATGCATCTAAAGCACTACGTTGCATGCGATTGATCCACGAATTTGAGCTATTAATGGGCAGCGGAGACCGATCGATGTGCTCGATGGTTAGTTGGGATACGTGGTGGTCAATGGTCATAACTCAAAATTAAAATTGCATGCAGGTTTGGCAATTAAGGCCTTCGACGGTAACATGTCCCACCATGAAATTAAAACCCATAATGCATCCGTGATCCATTGTCACTGTCCCTTCGGGACATCCGATAAAATTAGAACGATACAGAGAAGATTGGCATGGCCCCTGCGCGAGGATGACATGCATGAATCGAGAAATGGTTCCATGATCCATTGTCTCTACATTCCACGATACGTGGAATAAAAGATAATTTTTATTTTTATATCATTTTTGTTTTACTAGTAATTTTGTAATAATATTTTATACTATCATATATTAATTTTATAGTGATATAACGATTAAATTTTTTAATTAAGTTGAGAGAAAAATTAATCTTAAAAAAATATTTATTTATATTTTGAGAATTTTCAAAGAATAAAAATATACAAAAATATAAATAAAGATTGCGTGATACTTATGGCTGGTCCATTTTATATTGATTTGACTTGCACAACTTAATATATATTTATGAAAGAAATAAAAGATGAAATATTAGTTCTTTTTTTAATTATTTACAATGTACACACGCATACTTAGTAGTTTAGATCTCTACTTTGTTTCATATTTCAATTTGATAAATATATATCAATTATATTTGATTTTTAATAAATTATTTTTATAAAAAATATTTAATATACATAAATTAGATAGAATAAAAAATAAAATATTGATTACAATAAAAGACCTTATCCACCACACACATATAAAAATAAAAATAATAATATTAAATTAATTAACTATTCAACAGCATAAAGCAATCCAATCTTTCAAATTAAATAAAGTAATTTGACATTTTTGGCATAATCAGGTTGCTTTATATTGGGGTTATTTATGGCTCAAAAATGGAACACAATAATACATGTTATGACTTTTAGATATTCTATTTTATTTTTTATTTCAACTTATTATATTTATATTAAGTGTATCTCATTTTGAATCAATTATTTTTATAAAAAAAATTAATATACATATTATATATTTATAAAATAAAATAAGAAATAAAATAAAGAATGAATAGAAAGTTTAATCAGAATATTATTACACAACAAAAACAAAGATTAGCCAGAACACAGTAAATTAATTTATCACATACGCCTCAATTTTAATTCCCCTCAATCCTGAGTCCGTCGATAAACTTTTCCAAAGCAACACGCGACGATCCATGCTCTCGCACAGCCGCCTCGGCGGCGCTTCTAATTTCGGCGACTCGGTGCCTTACGGCCTTCCCCACTTTCGATTCCATCAATTCCTTAATTCGCTTCTCCAACTCAGCCGCCGTCACGAATCCATCCGCCCCCTCCTCCAACGGCAGCGCCACCTTCATTTCCTCCACCATAAAGGTCCGATTCATCCTCTGCTCAGCGTGGATCGGCCAACCGATCATCGGCACTCCGAACGACACCGCTTCCAAAATCGAGCTCCTCCCGCAGTGAGTCACGAATCCAGCCACCGCGGCGTGGCTCAGAATCTCCTTCTGCGGCGCCCATGACTTTATTACAAAACCTCCGTCTTTGGTTCTCTCCAGAAAACCCTCCGGCAGCAGCTCATCCAAGTCTGGATCATCACCCGGGGCTGAACTGCGCTTGCCCGGTGGATTGCGCACCGACCAAAGAAATCTATGGCCGCTATTTTCCAAACCAAGCGCCATTTCTTTCAACTGTTCAGCGGAAAATAAACCCCTTCTACCGAAACAGAGGAAAATCACGCTTTTATCGGGCTGTGAATCGAGCCACCTCAGGCATTCATGCTCTACGCCGCCGTTCTTACTGTTGCTTTCAGCGACTAATGGTCCGACAAAATAAACAGGCGGAGTTGGCGAATTTGGGATGCACAAGCCGTTTGAGAGTGCTTCTTTAGCTCTAAACTCGAGGGCGTCAAACCCGTTTACAATGATTCCGGTTGATCTCCGCATGTTTATCGCGGTGTCCAGAAAGTGTTTGTAAGTATTACTCTGACGAAAAAACATACCCTTCGGGAAATCCGAAGAGAGAATCGGAGGGCAGCCAGGTACGTTAAGAAAATCATTGAACTCCCCAATGTCTACGGGAATGTTTTCGTCGATTGTGGGGAAGTACAAAAAGACGCAAAGGCCAAACCCGCCGCTGCTGACGTAGAAGTAAGTGGGTATACTCAAGCTTGTAGAAACTTCAAATGCTGAGTTACAGAAGAAATCAATCACAAATGCTTTGATTCTTGATTTCTGCGAGATTTCTTGAAGGGCATCGCGAAGGTTTGGGTTGTTGAGACGAGGGATATCGAAGAAGAGTTCAATGGGGTTGGTGGTTAAGTTTGGAGGAAGACCGGCTGTTGGGAGACGGTGGTAAGTGATGGAAGGCACGGCGGCGACGGATGCGGCGGCGGACTCGGCGGCGGTGCTAAGGATAATGACGGATATGGAAGGTTGGTGTTTGGTGATGAACTTGGCCAGCACTAACATGGAATTCAGGTGCTCCGCCGAAGCATAAAGAACGATGGCTTCTTCCATTGATCTTCTGATCGAAAGGAAAGATAACTATAAACACTGTTCTTCTTCTTCTTCTTTTTTTTATTCTTTTTTTTTGGATAAAATAGTGTTCGATTTTAGTTGAAAAGATATGGGATTTTCGTGGATTGGCTCATTTGTGTAAATACATAGATATACCCATACATATATATACCAAAAGATGAATAGACGAAGTAACTTCTCATAAATAACTTTGGTTGGCTCGTGCATTATTGACCGCACGCTGCAGCTACCTTCCAATGCTTCGTATTCTTTTATTTATTTATTTTTTTCACATGCATAGAGATTAAATAGTGAGAATTTTTTAGGTTTATTGGCCAATTGCATCCTAGAAACATATTTAAAAGTCATTTTACATCCTTAAAATACAAAAATAACAAAATACACTCTAAAAACATATGCCCTTTGGTAAGTTATTGCGTTCCAAACTGATTTTTTGTCAAAATAACTCAATTTAAGTAAGGGTAAAAATATCCAAGCACTTTTTAGAGTTAATCTCTCAATTAAACTTTTAAAATTTACTTTACTCCCCCCCTTCCCCACGAAAAAAATTGACCTATGTAAAAAATGAATAAAGATAGTTATTCATCCCCCAATTTACATAAAATTTTCTCATAATCATTCAATCACTATCTCAAAACTCAAAATATTATAAAATTAGTCTTAAATTAAAGATAGTTATTCATCCCCCAATTCACATAAAATTTTCTTCATAATCATTCAATCACTATCTCAAAACTCAAAATATTATAAAATTAGTCTTAAATTTTGATTACCATCAAAGCCATGGGTGTGAAATTGAGGAATAATCTCCAACCTTCTGATTATGGTAAAAAAAAAAAATTTCCTTGTAATTCTTTTATTGAAATCATCTTTTGGAAAACATAGTGTCCTCTCTACCATTTTAAAGTACTAATTTGGAATTGAAAAATGATGACAATAATAATAAGAAAAAAGACTTGAAATCGAGTTTAAAAAAAAAGTGATTAAATAATGGCATGATTTTTTTTCAATTTTTTTGGGATAAGTTAATTGATGGCATGAGTTTGGTCATTCTATTATTTGTCACCTTTATTTTCTTTTCATATTTGTGGACGTATACAAAAATTTTGACTTTCTATGTAAATTTCTAAAATTACCTTATTAAACGATAGTAAGAAGGTTGTTTATAATGTGCTTCAATATTTTTGCCATCATCTAAATTGAGTTTTTTTGATAAAAAATATTTTGGAATGCAACTTGCTAAGGGAAATATATTTCTGTGGTACATTTTGCTTTTTCTATATTTTGAGGGTGCAAAGCGCTTATTAAATATTTTTTCAGGGTGCAAAGTGCCAATTACCCAATTTTTATAGTTGATCGGCGATTACAAGGCTATGCTTGATTATATTTTGGTATATTTTTTTGTGGTTAAAATATAATCAAACATACATCATTTTTCCTTCTAAAACACCAAATTAAGTTTTTTCAAAATACCTTCTTCTATCCTTCAATATCTCCAAAACTTTTCCATTTTCTAATATATATATGTATCAATCTTTATCATGTATATATATTATATTCTATTATTATTCATACCATAAAAAAATTACTTAATTTTATTTTTTCTCAAAAATTCAATAAAAAAATATTGATTTTGACTGCTATAATAAAAATTATATTCCTTAAAATATAAACAAACATACCAAATTTTTTAAAAATAATTTTCTGACTATTTTCTAAAATATAAACAAAAATTATCACATTCCCTAGCACAATTTTTAACATTCCTCAACCCCACTTTCAAAATTCATTCTTCCAAAATATATAATACAAAACAAATAAAATATAACCAAGCATTACCTAATAATTTCGATTTCATGAAGACGACTTACGGTCTCCAACCCGAATTGAAAATGTTAAATATGTTAAATATTTGAATGAGCTAAATGTTATATAGTTGATCCACGATTGCTAATGATTATAATTAATTAAATTTAATTGCGTTGCAACTAAATTAATGAGGATGGACATTTTGGGTGAACTTAATTAAACAATAATTTTCTGGTACAAATTACTTGAAGTTATACTTTACTTTGTATTATAGAAATTCTCATGTTGCGGATGTTTGGGTCGATTTAAAATTTTTTAAAAATATTTTAAATTTTAAAATATTTAAAAACTTATAAGATATTAAAAATATATGGTTAATATTTTATAAAATAGACTTATAAACTCTCAAAATTTTAGCAAACTCTTACAATTTTGATTATTTTAATTATAAAATTATCATGATTTATTTGTTTAAGTTTCAAAATTTTATCTTATTTGAATACTTATATTATTTATTTTAAAAATAAGTTTAATATTTTACAAACTTTAAAAACATTTTATCAAACATTAATATTTATAAAAATATTTTAAATAAAGCCAAACAACTTTTTAGTCAAGCGCTGTAGAATAAAGTCGCAACCCAATAAACTATTTTGGTTGGGAGTCAGGTAGGGTTGCAGGTTGTTGGCAGATTTTTACACAAAAACCACGTGCGATAATGGCGGCGTCTCTTTGCAGCAACAACCATATTCTCTTCATAAATCACTAGTGTGCAGTTGAGATAAGATGATTTTCGAATAATTTAAACTCGAAAATTAAATAAGTTAAATTAAATTTAATAATATTTAATTTAAAAAATTTATGAATTTAATTTTTTTTCATATTATATATAATTTATATATGATAAGGTTCACAAAGATAAACAAATAATAATAATTTATTTATTTATTATTTTTAAGAAAATAATAATTTTTTTGAAAAATTTATAATTATATTTTATTTTGAACCTAATTGAGTTCGAATTAATACAAACATATTCGAATTTGAATTTGTTCGAATTTATATGAATCAAACTTTTTTACTAATTTGTGATGAGCTTCCTCGATAAGACTTGCCCAACTCTTCATCCATTCAATGAGTCGAGGGTGAGCTTGCTATATTCTACCTGACTCGACTTATTTACACCCCTAAAATCACTTCACATGTCATTGTAAGACATTATAATATTAATAATGATAAATGAAAGACAATTCAAATATTATTATTAACATTATATAATATATTTTGAGTGATAATAATTTTTATTTTATCATGATATGATTTAATAGTGACAAGAAGTTGTAATGTTTTGAATTGTTATTATTGAAAATTAATGGTACACCTATTGTTATATTCTAATGATAACAAAAATTATCATTATAATTTTTTGATAATAAGTTTTCACTATAAATGTGTCAGTAATGGTCAATGATAATAGTTTAAACTATTCTTGTCACTTTAAGTTTGTAAAGATTATTAGGTTGACAAAATTAATGACAATTTTCGCATTCTAATTGACTATTTTATCATTATTTTTTTTCTTGTGGTGTATGTTATCTTCATCAATGTAGTACTTTTACTACAACCTCTTCCAAAAATAGAAAAATAGTTTTTTTTAAAAAAAAATAAAAATTCAATGTATGGTTTGTCTTGTTGGGTCGTCTACTAGTTGATTTAGTTATTTAAGTGCATGCAATACAAATAGTTTAGTTATATTCTTATAAATATTAAGATAAAGTCTTAAAAATAACAAACAATATAATAATAAATATCATGCTACCAAAGTTTTACAATAATTAAACTATTAAAAACTAATAGAGTAAAATCAGAAAAATTATTAACAAGGAACCCAAGGAATCCAAGATCAAATCCCAACTTCAACATTTTTTATCATTTAGCTGCAACCATCAAACCCATAATCGAATTTTCATGCCAACAAAAAAATTCAATTCTAATAATAGCAATAAGTTACATTTAACATTAATAGACAAGTTTTCCATTGTAGAAAAGTTAACAAAGTAAATGTGTCATAATTTTAGACTATAACTAAGATTAGTCACTTACAAAAATAACTGATATTAGAACTTCCCAAGATAGTAATGAAAGTAGTTTTTAACTCCCTTCTCCCACTAATGCTCCAAAAGTTTCCTATTCCTAATTTTCTTCACTTGCTCATGCTATCAAAATGTATAATCGAGAGTGACTATTTTATACACAAAAACTACATATCACAATAACCAATTTGATAGACAAAATTATTTTATCTTTATTAATAATCATCGCACAATGTTCCGCACTAAAAGTATTTTTATCTATATCTATACAAAAAGTTGACATACATCTTAAAAAATATATCTAAAATTGGTAGAATGATAAACTTTTTTCATAATTCTTATATAATATAAAGAATCATATAGCAATATGATTCTTTAAATTATTTTTGGCATATATTTAAACAATCATATGTAATTTTTTGGCATAACTTGATTATTATTAATGTGGATGATATCATATGTTTATCTTATGCACACACACTTTAATTTAATAGAAAATAATAATACCAATATTAATTGTAATCTTCTGAAAAATCAATTGGTATGCATCTTAACCAGATCCTAAGAAATTAATTGAAATCATATATATGATAAAAAAATAAAACAAAATGGGAGCGTTTGAGTAAATTAAATGGGTGATTGTGAGAAAAATAATGAAAGCTTGTAAGCAGATGATTGTTTGGATAGATATATATATTAGAATTATGACCTCATTTTATTTGGGATAAATAAAAACATAAGTTTGGTGCCTTTAGAAATTGACACTAAAAGTACTTTTCATATCAGTGAATTTTCAATTTCATCATCAATATTATATTTTTGTATTTATTTTTAAAAAGTTAAAAAATAAACTTGAAAAAGTTCATGAAATAATTTTCAATTTACGGACAGAACAAGTTTATTTTTTTTCCTTCTTTTTTAAATAATAGTATAGATGAGTGGCATTGTTAAAGGTAATGCTTGGTTATGTTTTATGTTTGATTATGATATATATTTTGGGGCAATAAACTTTGGGAGTGGAGTTGGAAAATATGATGAATATATGTTTGTTTATGTTTTTGGGGATAGTTAGTAATTTGTTTTGAAAAGTTTTGGCATGTTTGTTTATGTTTTGGGCAGCAATATTTTTTTACTATAATAATCAAATCAATTCTTTTTTATTGGATTTTTGGGATGAAATTGGAATTAAGTAATTTTTTTATTGTAAGAATAATAAAATAATATATATTATATTTATATATATGTATACTAAACGTCGTGGTACGTCTTCCCTGCGTGCATAAATTTATCTAATTATATATAATGCAAAATTAATTATATTGATAAATAATAGAAAATTTAAATATTGCAAGTAATAAAAATAAATATTTAATAAACAATTTTAATAATAACTACACTAAATAACTTGTGAATTTATTTTCAAACCAATCAATTTCGAAGAAATATGATAGTGAAAAATTTATCAAATAAAATTTGAAATAAAATATGGAGTAATTCTAATGACAAATAAATCAAAATTATTTATGAAGTCAAAAATTCAATGCAAATTAATTAGGATTTGCCGGTTTGAATTAGTAATGCTTGCATCCCTTGCTTTCCAATCTCATTTTCTTCTTCTTTCTATGTAATAGAAAAAAAATCTCAACCATAAAATATTTGCATTACATATATAAAAGAAAAACATTATTGAAATATAATTCACATAGAGAATTGAGTAATTTATCCTCAATGTTGAGAATTGGAATGTGGTTTGTGTAATTTTTTACCTCAATTACAATTATGCCTGTAATTTTTTGTGGGTGTTAATCTTGCACTTTGAGGGCAAATTTGGATTATCTGAAAGTTACTACGAGATTTATTTTATAAAGTATTTGTAATTTTATAAAAAAATTCTATTTTATTTTTATTTGTAATTGTTGCACAATGTTCCACACACATAAAGTATATTTATCTATATCTTTATACAAAAAGTTGGCATACATCTAAAAAAATATATCTAAATTGGTAGAATGATAAACTTTTTTCATAATTCTTATGTAATTTAAAGAATCATTTTGCTCATGTTCGACATAACTTGAATATTATTACTGTGGATGATGTCATATGTTCATCTTATGCATACACTTCAATTTAATGAAAAACAATAATACCAATATCAACTGTAATCTTATGAAAAATTGAATTGGTATGCATTTAAAATATATCTTAAGAAATTAATTGAAATCATATATATGATAAAA
>JACGDI010004002.1:209311-238954 GCA_014898725.1 Jacaranda copaia | reverse complement strand
TGAACTACATTAAATTTATATTTTTTTATTTATTTTTTTAATAACTATTCTCAATTTCAAACAAATTCAAAACATAAATCTCATTCTCTCAAACATATTTCAAAAATAATCTCACAACCATTCACAACCTCAAATCACATTAGCACACACATCATTATAATTATTACACTTTATTTCACACACATTCACAACCTCATCTCCGATTCCCATATCTCTTAAATACCAAAACATTTTCAAAATCTTTAAAACACAAAAACACAAAACCATTCCCATAAGCAATCACAAAGCTTTTATTTTATTTTATATTTTCTTTCATATTTTACTAAAATAATTGCGTCTTCTTTTTGCTTATTATTATCAAATATAAATAAGTTACGTGTTCTGCAAGGGCTTGTTTGCTTCAATTGATTATAGTTAATAGGTATACAATCAATCCTAATATTTTGTTTGTTTGTTTTGATATAGAATCCATGATAAGTCATTGGCTTAATGTTAAGTTGGAATATAAATCATGAAGGGAGACGATTGATACATTTTTCTTGGATTTGATAAGATTCAAAAAGATCAAATTACTCTTGATTAGTATGTGAAAAGATATATTAAAATAGATAATAAAATGTTACAATCGTAAAATCATATATTTTATTTTAATTTACTTTTCAATTAATCTTACCAACCAAATATAAAATTATATTACTTTATCTTAATAAGCTTAAAGCATATTTATTTATTTATACATCATTCTTAATCACTTCATCCAAAGCAAATGAACCCCAAATATACATTTCTAGATCGAAGAAAATCACGAGAAGTTATGTCTGTATACGTTGTGTGGTCTTCTAGAAATTTTTCTTTTAGCCAACCGAATTTCAGGGATGAGTTGAAAGAATGTAATAATGTATTGAGATTTTAAAAAATAATAATAATTTTTATTTATGTTTTGAGTGGTACTTCGATTATTCTGGTTAATTTATAATAATTAGAACTTACTTTGTTAACTGAAGTAATATTTAATTACTTTGTGTGGGGAAATAATTTTTACTATAAATGTAAAATTAATTACTTTTAAACTTTGACTTAATATATTGATTTTAATATTAATATAATTATAAAATGTATTGTATATATTTTGTGTATGGATATAATCTATTACATTTTATAAGATACTTTTTGACTTTATATAAAATGTTAAATCTTGTTTTAAAAATAAATTTTTAAAATATTTGAACAAAATAAGATCTTGGAGCTTACAATAGGGGTGTTCAAAATTAAACCATCCCAACCAAAACTAATTAAACTGGCCAAAAAAATTGAAAATCGATAAAAAAAAAAAAAACCAATTAAATTGGTATTTTTTTGTTTAAAATTTGAAAAAGTAAATGGTTTTGTTCAGTTTCTGATTGGCAAAATCAAAATCAAATCAAACCAAACCAAATTGAGAATATAATATTAAAATGTTATCATACTCTTATTTTTATATTTTTTGACAAAAATACCTAAACCTTTTATATATTTCTCTTCTAACCAGACCCTATCGTTGGCCCAACCCAATAGAAAGGCGAACAAGAAAAATTGAAAAATTGAAAAATTGAAAAATCGAAAAATCGAATTGAACCAAACTAATTGGATTGGATTGGTTTGGTTTGGTTCTCTCCATATTGAACCAAACCAATTGTTGGTCTTATATATATACCAAAATCGATTGGTTTGGTTTGATTGAGATTTTTTCCAAAATTAAATCAAACTAAACCGTGAACAACCCTAGCTTATAAGATATTTGTAATGGTAATTTTATAATTAATATAATTAAAATTAAAAAAGTAAGTTATAATTTTAAAAATAAGGTAGGAACTCCTTTTAATTTTTCAAAAAGAGTTTATTAATTTGTTAGGCTTTGTTTGGTTATATTCTCCCAAAATAATTCTGTTCCACAAGAATGTAACCAAACACGTGCCTTCCTTTTCTACCAAAATAAGTTCCTAAAATGGCCAGATTGTCCTTTGAATTTAACTGGTAAATAACTAAAAATCACATATTTTTTACATTATAATCATTACTAATCACACATACATATATTTACATATCATAATATTTTATTATTATATCATGATAAAAAATACTATTAAAATTCATTTACAGCCTTTAAAATCCAACAAAAGACATTGATTTGACTGCTACAGTAGAATTTGTCTCATCCGAAAATATGAACAAACATACCAAATTTTTTCAAAATAATTTTCTTACTATTCCCAAATCATAAACAAACATAAATCACATTCTTCAATACAAATTTCACATTCTTCAACCCTATTTCCAAAACTCATTCTCCTAAAATATATAATCCAAAACACATAATTTGTAAACAAACATTACCTTAATATCTTGTTTTAAAATTTTATAGGCTCTTTCTTTAAAACATTGACTAAACATTTTTAGACATTTAATAAGCTCCAAACATCTTACGAGATATTTTGAGGAGCTTATATAAGCTCGTTCAAACATCCTCTTACTTTGAAAATTTTAACGAGCTCCCTTAATTTTAATTATGTTGATTATAATATTTTTATTACTAATATTTTATAAGTTTTATGATCTTATTTTACCCAAAAACTTTAAAAATTTATTTTTATAAAAAAATTTAGTATCCACAGTTTCAAAAATATCTTATAAAATATAAGAATTCATTATTTTTTTTTAAGAACACCCAATTTGGGAGGGAGTACAAACTATGCATATCACGAATGGAGCTGTACATAAATATTTAAAAATTAGTGTACCGTTCGTATTTGTATCTATTTATACAAAATTTATCTACATTCATTTAAAGCAAATATTGTTCTTATTCGATTATAAATGGATACGAATATAATAAATACGTGTTCGATCTATTTAATATCTACTCCAAATATATATTTATTAGATAATATATTATTTATATTTTTCAATAAAAATCTCATAATTCATATATGTATATATATTAATTATAATGGAAGAATTGGAAAGAAAAAATAATAAATTTAAAAAATTATTGTAACATAAAGAAAAAAATTAAAGTATAAAGTTAATCAACATAATTATTGTTGGTTGACTTTATAATTAATATACTTAAATGTCATTATTATTAATTAGTACTAATAATTAATTATAAAATTAATTATTAATTAAAAATTATACCATTTGTTTGATTGCTTTATTTGTAATAAAATTATATAATTCCTTCTATTAATTAAAATATATATTTGTTATAGGTTCATAAATTCACACATTTGAATATTTGTAAATAAATATCTAAATAATTTTCATCAAATATGAATATCAAAAAAAATAATTTGAATACAGATAAATTTAATCAAATGTGAATGTATTTGAATACTATAGTCAAATAGGAATATATTCAAATTCAACCGGCATTCCATGCATACGAATTCGAATATTATTTTTAAATATTTATCAAATTCATATTTATATTTAAATATTTAAAAATTAAATAAATATAAATATAAAAATAATTCACTCAATTCATTTAATATCTATGTACACCCCTAATTATCAAAGTCTATTGATATTTTCCCCCGCGTGGAAAATACGGTTGCTCTTTGTCTTTGGAGGCTGGAAAGTGCGGGACAGCAAGGACCCTTTGTTCACACTTTCTACCAATCCCATGGCCATTTCCATCAATCATTGCACGGCTGATAACAAATCAACCACGTGAAGATGTTGGAATGCTATTTAGAGATATTTAGAAAATCATTGAAATTGTAGTTTAGGTGCACAAGGTCTATTATTTTTTATAAAAAGATCACAAATTCAAATTTATTTGTTATACTAATTCTTAAATTAGTCATCCCTGTAATGAAGAATCTTTGACTGACTAACTCTTCGGTGGGATGTGGTGACGAGTTCATCATTTGGACTGTAACTATAGTTTAAATTAAAAATTTCAAAATGACAAGAGACTCCTATCATTATGTCTAAGAAGGGGTTGCTATGCTAGTCTCCCCTCTCCTGTGTTTTTTTTATTATTATTATAAAAAAAAAAGGGAATGCTATTTAGAAAGTTTGGTGATTGCCAAATTTTAATTAATTAAACGGATTTCATTTTGTAATTTGCAAGATGGGGTATTAATAATATATATTTAGTTATTCCAGATTAATTGCAAGTGGGTGAGAAATTAAAGTCAATATATACCTCTTAAACTTGCTAATTGTTGAAATGGAATCGATGGGATATAGAGAGCCATCATCCGTTCAATTGAAAATAATCTTAAATTAATTCGTCTATTTGTTGAAATGAAATTGATTGGAATATAGAAAGTCTATCAACTCTCAGACGCATCCTATCAACCTTTTAATTGAAAAAAATTTAGATCACTTTATAATGGACAATTTTGTGCACTGACGAACATATCAATTCACTAAGTATCACCTTTTTATTTAATTATGTCCAGTTAAATATACTTTTCGACAAATATAAATAAACCCTAAATTTGTTTATTTCATTTATTTCTTTTAACATTCATAACATACAGAGAACATATAGTATTCAAATATATTTCTTTCTTCTCATTGTTTGAGATTTGATGTTGTCATTTTTTTAAAAGAAGTCGTATTTGTTAGAAACTGATAAGCATCAATATGAGGCAGTGAGGCACACTCCTTTTGAAGCCCCTTGTTGGTGCACCGGGTGCCGAGGTGCTCCCTCACTGTGCACACACAGCCGTGCATGTGTGAACAGTGAGAGGGCGTCCCACTGAAATGCCGTTCCAGCATCAAATAAACCATTCTAAAGATAATGCTTTAAACTCTTACCTCGCCCCGCCCCACCCCCCAAAAAGAAAAACACCATAACCCTGGCTGGGTTATGAGTCCAGCTATTGCAGCCCCACCACTGTCCCCCCAACCTCATTGATATTCAGATGTTGACAACGGGTCCCACGCAGTAAAAAGGCGCCGTCGAGCGGACTGATTTCTGAGCTTCCAAAGAAGTGCATCTTCCTCCAATTTTTATCAAAATTCTCAATTAATCAACCCGATTGCAGTGAGAAATTATTCCTTCAGAATTACAATTGGTTAATCCGTTATTATTTATTATATTAAAAATTGATTGCTCATAACTACTGTATATGCGTAAAGGAAAAAGTATCAGCCAAATCTGTATACAAAAACAGAGAAACACAGCGCTGAAATTATAGGTTCAATTATCATATATCTCTAAGAAATACAACACTCTGAACTGGAGTTTGACACAGAATAGTCAACTTGTACAAGGAAAAGAGACAGGAACAAGTTCAATCACAACCAACGAAACTTGGGGTAAAAGTGATATCACGCCATAAAAACAAGAGAGATTGATCAAAGACTTTACTTTCAGTACTCCCATTTCTTCATCTCCATGCCATCAGGAGGGCTTCCTTCAACCTTCTTGGAACCCACTTCTTTCCAATTTGTCGATAGCACTGTCCCATTTGACTCAACCTTTTGATTAGCACCATGAAGAAAATGTCATTAGCAATCTTAGCTAGTTAACATACAAAATCTAAGTGCAGGCACTAATTCAAGTTCTAGTAACAAAGGTAGGGGTTCTTACAAAAGATTTGCTCATGGCTCTTCTTGTGTCTTCATCAGCATCTTGGTAGATGTCCCTGAAAAATTTGTTCAAAGCTGCATCACCGTCCAGTTTCTCGTCCTTTTCCTGATATGGAGAGTACCAGTGAGTCATGAGTATCAAAATGTATCCAAGACAAAAAAGAAAAAAAGAAAGGAAAATAGTGATAAATATTATGCACCTCCTTTCTAACTTGAGCTTCCAATTTATCCCAATCTACTCTTTTCGGTTTGGAAGAAGGATATGTGGGTTTCTGACTGCCTGTTGAACCGGAAGCAATAAGTAAAGCTTAAATGCAAGTTTGATGCAACAATTAAGACAAGATGATCTGTCTGTGGAACTTGATATTTCCAGAAAGAAACTTACCTGATGATACATTTACTTTCTGTACAGCTGCAACATCCCTACTGAATTCAAGGGATGTCCAATGGACAGTGTCTGCTTTAGCAAGTCGAATTTCAATTTTTGTTGACATGACTTCATACCTACATTTTGCAGGAATTATCTGTTTGCCAAAGAATTTATGACAAAAGAAGAGTAATGTTATCAATGCTCTTCTAATATCACATCAAAATTTCAAAAGAGAAGAAAAAAAAGTAGAATATTTTTGACACCTTCTAATTTGGTATAAGTAAAAACATATAACTGACAGGCAGTAAAACACTGAAGCATACCACCCTAATATGAAAGTTTTTGCTCTATCGACTTAAAGCCCTCACAGGAGAGTAAGTTATTCAACTCTCACAAATGTAACACCACTGACAAGCATTTTTTTCTGAGTGGGAAGCATAGAATCAAGAAATATTCATCACCTTTCCAAATAAGCGAGTTTGAAAATGATATGCTTCTTCACCAGGCAACTCGATGGTAACACTAAGCTGAATATCAAATCAAGAACAAAAGAAGTTAGCCTACGGCCAAAGATACTCAAGAAACAATTGAAATAAAGAACACGAGCACACTACTGATCATGCACTACTTACTATTTGTTCACCAAAGTCAACCACAACACTGTTTGCTGGTATGCCCTTTGCAAATATCGTTACCACAACTTCCTCCGGTTTCTGATAAAATTCATGCCTGCAATGTGCATCAGGAAAGAACTGAAGAAGGATGAATTGGAACTTGGGTGATTTAGTTTGATTTAGTTTTGCCACAACTTAACAAATTCCACTGAAAGAAAAGTCAAAATTCCAGTACAGGCAATTGATGACTCTCAGGTAATAATTTTTAAAAAATGAATCTTCACATAACTAAGACATTTCCAATTAATGACTAGAATTATTGTGAACTGAAGTTCTTAAGCAATGATAGGAAGCAGTGTCCCACACAAAGTATATATTTTATATACTCATATTTATGTTCCAATTTTTTGTTGGGGGCTTGGTGGGGGACGGACGCATTTGCTGTAGTTTAGACTCTTTTCCTTTGACACCTTTCCTAAACCACATGGTTTCGCTACCTAAATCATAGCCCACGCCAAATTAGCAAGACATATTAACCTGTAGTTGGGTTTGCTAGATGACACTGGCGTAGTTGTTCCTTGACTGGGCAAGCCAACAACTGATGGCAAATTATTTGGAGTCCCCATGTTCGTTGGAGCTGTATCAACCAATTGCTTAGGCAGCTCTGCAGCTTCCTCTGAAAAAAATAAATAAATAAATAAATGAATAAACAAAGAGGAGACAAAGTACGTGCACAGAAAAATCTTTGCTTATTGACCAACAGTAATAGCTCATAGCAGGAGTAGACTGCTCATATAAATTGCGTCACAGTATTATAGGCCCTTCTAACTAAAAAGAACTCAGATGGACCATGATCATCCAAAAAAATTCTTATACAACTCTATTCAGGTAATTCAAAGGTCCAAAAAGTTTGTACAATTAAGCTGACAATATTCAATCACTTAACTGAAGGTACCTCAAAAATCAAAATCGGATGTAAATTCAACTATAAGCATGTATAGCAACAAATCTACAGACCCCAATCCAAAAGCAGTCACAACTCACAACATTATAAAAATTGAATAGAATAAAAGAAAATAAAGTTTAATACCACTCGAGTGAAAATCATTGAGATATATAAATGTGGCATCTTTATATTAGATGTGTCCGTAAGAGGCTGTCGTATCAATCATTCAATCTTATTGAGGTTCAGTTCAACAGAAATCTCCAGGTGACGACTAATATTCAGGATCCTGTCCTATAAAACTCATCACAGCAACAAACAAATCCATAAAATGTATATAGCCATGCCCAGAAAAACAACCATATTGATATCTTACAAAAATGTCTATCAAGGTTGAGTTCACAAATCTTCAGGGATTGGCCAAAACTCAGCAAAGCTAAAAACACACATTAAAAGTCACACACATCAAATTGAAGATCCATTATACTACCAAAAAAAAAAAAAAATGCTAGTTCAATACTATGGGCTAGAATGACGTAATGTTTGTTTCAACAAGCAGCCAGATAAAAACAGCCTAGTTTATCACGAGAAAATATATACTGTTCACCAAGGTTTAGATTGTTGTATGAAACAAGAACACTGCTATCATAATAGACAGCAAAAATCACATTAAATAGATATATTCTAAACACAAGTGGGCAATCAAATTACCTGCAATGCATTCATCACATGTTTTGATCAAGTTGGGAAACCGGGAATCTCCAGGTGCCAAAGAAGCACCAGTTTCCAAGGCTGTCTTAGCAGTCTGGTATTCTTCAAGCTTGATACATGCCGTGCTGTATGAAGAAAACAGAATTTACAATTAATAAACAAAATTACATGAAAGAAATAGAACTGCTATATTTACAGTTAGTCACATCTAACTTTTTCTCATTTATTAACAAAGAATCATGACCAACAGCGAGCAAAAAAATTGCCAAACAGTTGAAAAATTGCACACTGCTTAAATGAAGAAGGTGGCATTTTATGTTGCAAACAGACTAGCATGATATCTTCACTTTGTTCCATGAAAGTAAGGTCAATCTTGTACAAGCAAACAAAAAATCAAATAACTATGAAGTCAAAATCATGATACGAAGCTATAATGCATCGACACTCCAAAAAAGACCCCATTTAGTGTCCATGTATCAGACATGGAAGCAAGAACTGACATGGCTCCAACAGGCTCCAGACAATCAAATGGTGTGTCCAAAAATTTCGACAGAAGGACAAGACACCAACGCAAGAATGACATGATGCAAGCTAGCATGCAACACATTCATCATGAAACATGAACAAAGCTATTTCTACAGATTTACTCTTAAATGCATTAAACAAACTAGTCCACCAGCATCACAAGGAGATTTTTGAGAACAAAAAATGATCAACCTCAGACCAAGAACACCAACAAAATACGAACAACCTAAAACCAAGTAAAGAATTATTTTTTTAAAATGATTTTTTGTATCAGTTAGAAATCCTTTGTCTTTAATTCATGGTTTTGAATGCAAATAGAAATTTCTTAACAAAATAATAATGATGAATTTCTAAATGATTTCATGTCATCAAAAAATATTAGCACAATTCAGATCCCTAAAAAAAATACAGTTTTCAAACTAATACAAAAATCCTTCAATCCAATCAATCCCTTGAAGACCTCACCCTTTACGCAGATATGCCTTGGCCATTGCAGGGTCCAACTCGATTGCTTTATTTGCATCAGCAACAGCCTCTGTTCTTCAAAAATTGAAAGAAGGTCACTAACAACCTCCAAACCAGCTTTACAAAAAGTCAGCTACTCTTAAATCCCAAAATGTTTAATATTTAAAAAAAAAAAATTGAACTTGTTACAGCTGCACAATAAATTCTCAAATGATACCAAGCCTCATGGGAGAAATAACATCAACATAGCATTTGGAATCAAGGAGTTGAAGCTTTGAAATTAGAATTAGAAACATTTAGCTAAATCCATTGATTCAAAAAACAGTAAACTCCATTGATTACAACTTTATATGCTGCTTTTATTTAAACGATGACATTACCAAAAATATCTTGAAGAAATAGTAGAACAATCAACTCAACTAACATCGCCAAGGCTTTTAACAATACAAAGGTTTCACAGTTATAATGCATTCTTGATCAGTTAAATTAGAGTTCCAAAAGTAGAGATGGAGAAAAATCTAATCAAATTAGGCCTGAAATATTTCCAGTTCCTACTTAACTTCAATAATCAACGGATAGCGAGAAAATCAATGCGCAACTGCCTGAAACAACAGTAAACGTCCAGCTTATGTGCGAAATAACACTAGCAAAAGAGTAAATAAATAATCTCAACCCTCTTAAAATGATATAATTCTCACAAACAGGATACACCCAGCAGGAATAATTTTTTTCTTTACCGGTATAGTTTCGGAGTTTAATATTGGCTTGAGCGCGATCAGCGAAGAGCTCGGCGTTGCTCGGGCTCAAGGCAATGGCTTGAGAGTAGAGGTCAGCAGCGAGTTCGAAGTGGTCATCGATGAACGCCTCTTTAGCCTTCTGCTCCAGATCCGAAGACGCCATTGATTAATTGAATCAAGCAAAACTGCTCGCTGCGTGTGTGTATGTGTAAATTGAGGGGGTAATTGTCTGTATCTTATGTTGGATTGGAACTCTCTAGAGACTTTTGATTGATTAGAGATTGAAGATTAGAATTTTAAAAATAAAAAATATGCAACTTGCAGGGTACTTATATATAAAAATATATATATTTAGGGATCATTTGATCTGAGGAAGGGTTCATTTATTTTGAAGGTATGGATGAATAAAATTAAAGCACATGAATAGGCTGAGTATTTTGATTGAATAATATCTACTACATTTACATTAGTAATTTAAAATATTTTTTAGAATTAATTAAATATTTTTTGAATAGTTATAATTACATATTTTTAAAATAGTTAAATTATTAATTTCTTCCTCAAATTTATTTTATAAACTCTAAAACATATGGGAGGTTTTGTGTTTAATTTGAAATGGGTGTGTTATGTACCATATATGTATTGTGTATAGTTCATACTTTAATTTACTTAATTTAAAAATAAAAAAATATTTATTTATTGAATTAATAAATTTTCGTCATTTATAATGTATTCTCATTCAATTAAAAAAAAATCCAAGGCATGGGTGATGTTTGAAGGAGGGATAAAATTGATTTAGGGTCCTATGAAATTAAATATCTATAATTTGTCTCAAAACGACAAAATTGAGATTAAATTTAGGGTTTATTCATTTTTATATAATTGATGGGGCTGACGGGATTATATTTGCATCTACAATAATTTGAAGTTTAAGGATAATAAAATTCAATTTAAAAAAAATCTCTTTACCTTATAAATATTATAAATCCATTCCTTCGAAATATATAAGTATTATAGAAATATTGAACGGTAGAATAACCATTTAATAAATGAATAATTAGACCACTTCTGCTGCTCTACACTTTCAGAACAAAATTGTTCATTAATGATTTTTGTTTTAGTATTTTTTTTTTAGAAAATAAATTAAAAGAAGTGTATATAATTACAAAGAACAGAGATGAGAAGTTACTATCTAATAAAACAAAAAAAATTAAAAAATAATGTCCCTCCACTTTTTCTTCTACAGGTGTCTCTTTCTTCTCTTTTAAATTTACTTGTGACTAATGATTGCTTTTTTTATTTTTTACATTTCAGAAGGAATTTTTTATTTTTACTATTTAAAATTTAAATTGTGTTTAATTCATAATAATTTTATTTATTTTTATTTCAATTCATCACACCCACTTTATCATCATCGTGTTACTTATTCTATCATCTTATCATTGTACAGTTACAAAATTCTTATTTTATTTTTTATTATTGTACATACACAAAGTCAGCTGAATTTGACATAAAATAGGTATCGAGTGGTCAATTGACCCAATAGTCAATTAATTTTTAGTAAAATTATGCAAGAAAAATATTTATGCACAGGAGAACCACATGTGGTAACTGTTGGTACTTATATGTGAGAGCTCTGAAGTTTGAAATCTAATAAATTGCAAATGCGAGTGAATAAATAAATAAAGATAGGTATTGAGCCGACATACCACTTTACAAGTATTAAAATATAATATATTATTAAAAAATATATTGAAAAATATAAACTGAATATATTCTTATTTCTGTCCCCAACTTTTTTCTCATGATACTCATCTTTGGGTCCTTTGCTTCTGAACTCGGGCTCTGCGCCTCTGTTGAAGTGTGATGGGCAAGGGGGAAATAAACAACTAACAAAAGAAGAAAAAGAAATCAAAAGCAAAGGAATGTGCTATCCTTTTGCGGCCGATCTAGAAAATATTTTCTGCATTTGAAATTACTATGAATCTTGGAGCATGGTGTTTGGATTAGAAGGGAACAGCGTTCAGGGCATGGATATGCAAAATTGAACCTTGATTTTAAATAGTAAGAAATAGAAAAAATAGATTCGACTTGGATTTGAACAAGAACAAGTGGGGCAGTTTCGTACTCAGATAGAAAGCAGGGGACAAATCTGACTTTTCGGAAGATTCCTTTTAAATTGGACCAGCCTGGATTGAAGAATCCATGTGATTTTTGAGGAAATAAATAGCTGGCTGCCATCCAAGAATACAAAAGACAATGGGTGCAATTAATTAGGTCATTAGATCCAAACCATTTGAATAAAGCCCTTCAAGGAAATTAAAAAAGTAACCCTCTACAGAAAATGCAGGGAAATACAACAGAATAAATAAATCGTAGTGTCTAGATCTGTTTTTGACTTTTTGTTACTTCTGTAAACATTATTTTCTTATTATTTATTGGATTATTTATTGGCATATTAACATGATAATATAAATAATTGTTTCACTCAAACAATAGCTCAAATGGATATTTTTAGATCAAGAGCTCAAATGGAGAACATAAAAAACTGCGTCTTTTGTCAAAGATGATCAAAATCTAAACAGGGAAATGGTGTACTTTAGAGAGCATAATGTCATAAACAAAAGACAACAAAATCTGCACTCAGAGCAGACATATTTAGATTGTAAAGTGCCTAACAAATAACTAGCAGGTAAGGAACGAAACTACTTGGCTTGTGATTCATCGGCAGTAATTGCAGGATCTACCTTTTCCGAGGCGGAAATAGCATCCTTTAAAGTTCCAGTATCAACGGCCTCAAGGGTCTTGTAGAACTCTTCAGGAAGGGGGCCGGGTCGATGCAAGGGAATATGCTTGGGTACAGGGGCATCATTCTCAATAACTTCACATTCATAGTCATCAGGAACACCCCATGGATTCCACTCTGTGACCAATTTAAAAATTCCCATAATCGGAACTTGAAAGTGATATAATCAGTTAATATAGGCAGGTTCAGCAAAAAGATAACAAGAACGCAAGAGTCCTCTAATGGAGTCCCAATAATACTTAAGTGCATGATGCATATGAAATATGAACATTATAGTTTAAGTCAACAAATTTGTTCTTCGTGATATTTTGGAACGGTGCCTCCAGCTCCCTTTTCTTACTTCTTTTAACTATGTTAAGAGAAACAACACCTATTCACAAAAATTGCAGAAAGGAAGAGATATATAAAAGTTTCTATCCACTAAGTTAGGAACCAAAGAGAAATTAAATTGAAAGTCTCAAAAGAAAAAAGGACAATGGGTATGGTAAAGCCAAATTAACTGGTGCAGAGCAACTAAGCAGCATAACCACGCAAGGTTTATTCAGAGAACATATCCCCATATCTATTATTCTATTTGTCCTGTAGAGCCAGTTTAGGAGCTGAAAAGACCAGATCTACATATGTTTAAACAGCTGAGACATTCTTAAACAAGTAAACTGGTTTAACAGTCTAGACCCAACAGAACATTGAGCACTAAATTATTGAAAAATATTTCACATATCTTTCCTTACTCCAAAATAAAAAGTAAATGCTGTTCCTCTGGTACATCAAATACTTCAACATGATCAACTATGCTTTTCCGGTTACCTCAGTTGCATTAGTTATTAGTTAGGCATAAATATAAATTTTGAGTTCAGCAACATAACTTTTGGCTCTTGCAAGATTTATTAAACACCGAAACAAATATTTCTTTTTGTAACTCATATTCAGGTTAAGCTTTCAAATGCTTAATTTATAAGTTTCAAGAAACAGAATGTTTTAACATATATATTTTGAGAAGTAACATCTTGATAAGACATTCATTTTACTTCATGCACTTTCCTTTTCTCATTTTTACCCCAAAATGTTGAGAATTATCCAAAAGAGGCAAAAAGGTATCTGGGGAAAGAGACATGAAACTTGCAAAAATTTTAGGGGGGATAAAAGAAGAACATGACTTATCTGTTGGCCCTTGATAGCTTAAATGGAACAACTCCTTACAGGACTTCTAAGTTATGAATTAAGTCAATCAAGAACTATTAACTATAAACAAGTATGTAGCACCTACTACTCATGCTAGTTTATAACATTGCTTCTAAGCTAACTGGTAAATACAGTTTATTTGTTCTCTGTGCATTATTGAGCAAATCAGGGTCATTAGATTCTCTATGCCTGTTACATAAAGTCAGCTTACGGGTTTGCAGCCTACATTCAGGAACAAAGTTCGGAATTTGGAACCATCAAACCACACTGTCCGCAATCCCAAACCGATTCAAATCCGTATATAATTTCTCCCAGTTTCAATCTTTCCTTGTTAATGCTACCTTAGGAACTAGGATTTTGGCGAAGAGAATACTAAGAGAAACTCTTTGTTAGTTTGTTTCACTGGAAAACTATGATGAAGAGTTTGAAAAACATTATTATGAGTGACATTATCAATTTATAATCTATTTTACTACTTTTCATTTGCAGGATACTCAAGTAAATTGAAAAATTTTTAGAATTAAAGCTCGTTTTGTCCAGTTAATTTTCTTTTCCTTGTTTTTTCCTATATCCTTAATCCAAATGAAGCTTCGAATTACAATATCTAGAATCAAATTCCGCCAGATATGAACAATTAGAAAAAAGACAACAACGAAAAACAGGAAAAGTGAAATTTGTGTCAAAGCTGTAACAAAATTAGAATCAATCGAAGCAAAAATGAAGCGTTTCTTAACGCACCGATCATGTGACCAATGAGCTTGAGCTCATCCTGAGCTTCCTCAATCAACTCTTCGACCTGTCCACATCCGAGTTTTCTCTCGATCGCCTCCCAGTCCCCCTCCTCCTGGCACACCTTCAGGCGGTGGCGCGTGAAGCTCTCGACGGCTTTGCGATATCCCTCGTCCTCCGGCACCTCCTTGATCTCCTCTAGGGTTTTGGTGTAGAGTCCGATTAGCACTTCTCGTGCGTTGGGTACGACGTCGAGGCCTACGATCCCCGTCGTCTCCTTAACTTTCGCCATCATCATTAACGGCCGCGCCACTCGCCGTAGAAACATTTTGCCGGCGTCTTCCTCTCGCTATCCACTCCGTTGATACTCAAGTCGGGTACCTCAGTCGCTCGTTCAGCTAAATCAATTCATTCAAGTTGGACGATACAACGAGAATGCTCTATTTTCTCACAACAGAAAATGGGCTGAAAATTTCAGTTGGCTTTGAGTTGCATTGGGCTCCATTGGGTTTGTAAATAAATTCTGGGGGAAACCCAAATTTGGAATGGGCTTACAATAAAATTTGGACAACATAGGAAACTCTTTCAGAATTCAGAGTATTCTTGGAATTGTTCATTGCCCTCAAACGTCAAAGTAGTTAAGAAAAGAAGCATTCTTTATCCATGTTTTGAAAGCAAATCTTGATGTACAATAAATAAGTGTTGTACCTTCTAAATTCATAAAAAAAAAGACAAAAATTTAAAAAAAAAACTAACGTTCCTATTTCTGTATAGTATCAATATAATTAAGATACTTAAAATGTAAAATCGAAAACAACCTAAGATATTCAATACTCAACTTAAAATCGACTGTTAAAACTTCATTTGAGTTATATTTATTAAGCATGACAAACTAGACATGAGTACGCATTTTTTTCCAAACCTAAAGCAAACTAGAATGAGATTCAATTAATTAAAAATACTAATATATAAAAACATCTGAACTAACTAATTTTTGAAAATTAGAAAACATTAAAACAAAGAAATTAAATTATTTACGCCCAATTTATGTATGATTTACATAAAATTCGTCTCGTATAATAAATAAACCAAACCCAAATGCAATTTCCAATTCAATGAAAAAACTTGAATGGTTACTTATTTGACTTCGATTCGATCTTTTTTGGTCCCTGTTAGAAACATTTGCTTTTGGTGAGTAGTAGTTTTATTAAGAGCATATTTTTGCCAGTTTTTCTGATTTAATTTAAATTTTCCATGTATTAAAATATCTGCCAAAGTAGAGAAAGGTGCACGAATTAGCCAAATTTGAGATTAAAAAGAGCTACTATTTTCAGCAGGTAATAATTCCTTTTGTAGCTTTTTGAAAGTAGGAAACACTGCAAAAAAGTGCTTTTCGCCAATGCATTTTTGTCTGATATACGCCCTAAAGTGATTGAGTTTTTTATGCATCAAAAAGGTTACACTTTGAAGCAAAATTGCAGAAATTACTTTATTATTTATAGATATTTCAAATAAATGAGGTTAAGAGTTATATAGGCATTGCTTAATTGTTGCTTGCGTTTTTACAATAATAACCTTATTTTATTACTATTTTTAATTTTACTACACTTTTTCTTTTAGTTTTTTATTTTTATTTTTATTTTTATTTTTTATACCGCATTTCAATAAGAGTAACTAATGAAAAGGGCCAATTAAGTAACTTGATGGTTGATGATAATGGTTGATAATACCCGGTTGTTCTACGTTAGAAGGAATCGATGATTTAAGATAATTTATAAGTTATTTATCTAATATCTTATCTTTTGAGGAGTCTTTTCAAGACAAAACTCCCCACCATATGCATGCAGCAAATAATGACTCGAAACAGTTAGACGTTCATATTAGAAATAGATTTGATCATTATCATATTAGTGTCGGTTGTGGAAACAATGACCATGTTCTTTCCAAGCCTCTTGACTGGGGGCTATGATGATAATTAGTTGTCTCACATTAGAAGAAGTTAAGAACTTGAAATAATTTATAAGTTATTACTCTTCACTTACAATTCAAAGTGTTTTTTCAAGACAAAAACTCAATGCAGCCATGTGTTTCCTCCCAAGCCTCTCGATTGACAGCTATGATAATACCTGGTTGTCTCACGTTAAAAGAAGTCAAGGACTTGAGAAAACTTATCAACTATTCCTTTTCTCTTACAATTCAAAGTGTTTTTTCAGAGCAAAAATCTTCACCATGTGTGTGTCAATAGAATAACACTTCAAAGCAGTTGAATCTTCATATTTATAGAAATATCTGATCATCATCAACGATAAACTTCCATTGTTGCAAACAAATAACTCTCAGATTTAAATCTCATAAGGGGTAGCCAGAAAATTAACCATAATCCTCTTTTATTAAAAAAAAATGTAATTAAAGAAAATTATTATTTTCTTGCACTTTTATTCCCTCTTTTTCACTTTTTTCACTCTTGCACGCCACTCCCAGTCTCACACCACTAGCCCATTCTAGAATTAAGTAGGCACTGAATCACAATTTATATACAAGATAATTATCAAACTTTTATTTAAATACTTCAATCATGACAAAATTATCATGTGTAATTATCCACAAGTACTACTCATAGCCAAATTGAGACACAATCTACTCTTTTTTATGCTTCATATATGCACAAGAATACAAGCAAATAATGCCATAGAAATAGGACAGGATAGTCAATAGAATAGTTTATCTTCCTACAGTGGGCAAAATAAAATAGGTTTGACCACCACCCATCTTTTGATTGACATATACATAGGGAGTGTTTGGTTATATAACTTCATAATAATTTTATTTTGGGAAAATATAATCAAACGTATATTTATTTTTTCTTTAAAATATTAAAATAATTTTTTCTAAAATACTCTATTCAATCTTTCATTATTTTCAAAATTTTCCCAATTTTAATATATACAGACATATATTTCATATATTTTAGTATTCTTATACTAAAAAAAATTACTCAATTTCATTTTCACCCTCAAAATCTAACAAAAAAATATTAATTTATCTATTACAGTAAAAAATGTCTCCTCCAAAACACAAACAAATATATCATAACCCCCCGAAATAAATTTTTAGCTATTCCATAAAATATAACTAAAAATACATTATGTTTTCTAACACAACTTTTGTATTTTTTAATTTTATTTTTTATATTTATTCTTTCAAAATATATATTAAAATCACACAAAAAATATATATAATTAAATATTGCCATAATCTTTTTTCAGCTTAATAGGATTAGTGGCTTTAGAAATATCATGAGCGGGACAAAAGGGGATCTTAGAAATTTGAGTGGGTAAAATGTTGTCTCCTTCGTGAAAACCGTGTGATGCTCCCATTGAACCGGAGTTGGTGGCCGGTCCAAGGATCTTGAATTGACAGCTGCCACGCATTCATGTCGAGTGTCTAAAAAGGATATATTAAAATAATAAATATCTTATCTTATAATAAATTTGGGATTAGATTGGCTTGAGTTGGGGGTGTTTTGGGGGAAATATAATTTGAGGAAATGTTCGAGAATTAATGCGTGGAAGAGATTAGTTAAGATTTAACAACTTTGACGAAAATAGTATTTCTTTAAATATTTATATATCTATACCATTATTTAAAAAAAAAAGAAGCATTTTTTTATATTTAAAATGAAAATTATCATGATATTAACTTTTAAATGTATCAAATTTATCCTTTACTAATTCTAGATCAAGTTATATGACCGTTGTCTTCATAATTATGTAAATTATAAATATATTTTAAATATATGTTAAACCAAATTAATACATGATCAGTACTATTAATTATATCTTTATAATAAATATATTTTAGATGTATGTCAAGCAACTACTTCGCCCCAGAAAGAATGATCAATTTTATAATAAATATATATTTTTATTAAAATAATGATTGGAAAATATTGAGGTAATAATTTAAAATGCCCAAAAACTTTAGAATATTTTGATTCTTTTCAAGAAAAAAAAAATATTTTAAGAAAACAAAACTAAACATATCATAACCAAAACAATTTGCCCCATAAATGATGTTTGGTCTTGCGAGGTATTGATCCGTTTATTGATGGTGGGTTAATTATTATTTTTTTTTAAAAAAAAAATCAGTTTTAAGTTTGAATCCCACCAATTATGTCCACTGAAGACAGGCTTTATACCAAGAGTGTGGTTAGAGGACCCAACTCGTAATAAATGCTAAGCTGATCTTCATACTTATGCACACCTTTTTTAGGTACATTTAATCAGCTCTTATCCAGTGAACCAACACCTGATAAGATTATCCGTTGGTTCACAGATTTTGTTTAGCTGATTCAGTGGATGTGTGAGCCAAACACCTGACAGATATCATATAATCGACAATCTAAAATCTTGCTTGATAGATTATAATATCTTAATTTTTTTTATTTTAGTTGATATTTCATCGCTTGCTATGTATCATATATATAATTTAATATACATAAGGTTAACGTAATCGTAAAATTTGTTATTTTACACAAATATGATGACATTTGGTCAATTGACTACTCGACTACATACCTATCAAATATATACATCTAATGTATAAAATATTCCCTAATATTTAATTATAAATAACATATACTTAACATGTATAAATAAAATGAAATGAAAAGTGGAATATATTACTATCACAATAGAATATTCAAAATGAGATTCAAACACAAATAGAAGTTGTTAAAATCTTTGTCCTTTTGCTGGTATGTTGTCGTTGGATAAAAGGGTTAGTTCTAACTGAATCGTATATTATTTGTTTTATTTTATCTTTTAAGTTGTCATTGTGTATATAAAGAAAAAGAAACAAAATTGAATGATAAGGCATCAAGTACTGTATTTATTATAATTGTCGAATGTAATAAATAGTTAAACGGATAAAATTCGTAATCTCGAAATATTATATTTCGATATTTTTTTCATTTTGTCGTATATATATAACTTTTATGGTGCATGCACGAAGTTATTTAGATTGTATGTTTCTATATATTTCCTAAATTTTCAAATACATGCAAACTAAACATATATCTAAGCGAACATGCAAGTAAACGATCCCGGTTTATAATTTTTTCTAATTTTGTTGGAAGAATTACTTATTTCACTTCAGACCTAATGCAGGAATGTTAAAGAAGTTGATGAATTAATAATAAGAGATATATTGACGGTCAAGGCTATAAATGAAATATACACTTAAATTACATTTATATATAGTATGGAATATATGATTACAATTTTGATGCTACATACAAAATATTTGTTAAACATTGCAAGATTACAATTTAGGTAACATTATGCTACATATATAGATCCTCAACACTAACTCTTACTATTTATTATAATGATATGATTTTCCCACAAAGATTTTATTGGGCATGTGTGACCGTATGTTAATTATAGACAACCTTCACTAACTTTTACTGGTAAGTTCCATGAAGAGTTAAAGGAAAAAAGAAATATTTCTTTTGCCTTGTAATTTACCAACAAAGTTGAAAGATTCAAATTCTTTCTTCCCTTTTCCTCAATCCAAAGGACAGAATTCAGAAACCTTAATCCACAAACATTGTGGTGGGAATGAATATTTATTTTTTATTTTTTTTATAATTCTTTCTTCTTGCAATATTCAAACTGTAAGAAATTCATCAATTGGTTTAATAATATTGTAATAATATTTCGAGGTGGTACATAAAATGGCTATTAGAAATATTTCTTAACTCCACCTATCTGTACAAACCAAAAAATAAACTCTGAACATAGAGCCAAACCTTACACTAATTTAAATTATATATATATATATATATATTTATGTATATATAAAATATGGAAGAAATAATGTTGGTGGAGAGGGTAGATATTCCTTGATGCTTTAAAACTTTTCAATCCCTTGTACAGAAAGGAAGGATTTGAAGAACTCCAGGTGTCCCCAGCTTTAATTTCCGGCAACTCAGCCACCGCCTCCGCCGTTGAAGTTGGCGGTGTTAGCGGCGGAGCTGGTGGGTGTCCACGGCGGGGATGACAGCAGACCACTCGAAAACAAGTCCCCACCACCACTCGAGTGATCAGAATCTTGAAACCCTTTGAACATATCTTCATCATCATTCATCAAATCATTTGGAATCATAATTATGTTCTCCTCATCCTCATCTCCGCCGCCAATATCCTCCTCCTCGGCCATCTCCACGCCGTCGTTTTGCTCCCCGGCTTCACCTTCCACTAGTGGAGTGCCCGGAGAAAAACTCGAGCCAGAGGCAGGCGACGAAGAAGAGATCGAACCCTTTTGAAATAATGGCGCATTGTTGTTGGTATTGCTTTTGCTGCCGGCGGATGGAGTAGAGAATTTGCTGCGGGTACTTCCGGCGAGTGAGCTCCGGTGGGCTGGCCGTGGATGAGTGTGTTCGCCGGTGTATGAGACCACGAAAATCGCTGGATCATTTGGGCTGCGCTCCACCTGCTTCCTGGCGGCGCAGCCTTTGGATGTGCTGCACCTGTAGTAGTTTCTGGTTGAAATAAAAACCAAAAACGGAGGAACTTTCTTAGTAAAAATAAATAGTTCAAAATTGGAAGAAAATTTGAATGTGAAGAAGGGAAAAAGACAACCTTGGATATGGAGATCCTTTTATGGGTTTCTGACCGTATTTCCTCCATGCCCATGAATCAGCTGAGAGCTCTTCTTGTGTCATTTGACGAACCATTTTCATCTGCTGGTTTTTCCTGTGAAATAATTAGAAGCCATATTACAGATCGATTTTTCCTACAAGTTTCTTTGTAAGAAAAAAACTACCTTCTTCTTGGTCGAATTGGCTGAGGATTTGTGGCTGGAAGATTGTGAGAAGAAGAAACAGGTCTAGGATTTTTGAACTGACTTGGCATGTTCATCTGCAGTACTGGTGGCTGTATTTGAAGAATTTCTTGATGTGGCTGAAAAACATGGGCCGCCGGAATGGAGATTGAGCTGGAGGCGACGACGGTATCAACGGTGGCGGCGGGAGGCGGAGGGTCAACGCAGAGTTGTTGGTAGATTTCTTGCAAACCCTGGAAAGGGTCGTTCTTGTCATCTATCAGGCCTGTAGGAAATTCAAATGAGTTTTGGTCGCCATCGAAAGGAATAGAGGAAAAACTGGGAAAAGGGTTGTCAGGGGAGGTGCCGATTGAGCTGGTGGTGGCGGTGGAGACGGTGGTGGTGGTGGTCACGGAGGCGTGGGCACAGCCTCTCACCACCGCATGAAGATCCCAGTCATTATCCATATCAGCTAGAAATGTTGTATTTTCCGATATCTGTCAGTTACATCTACGGTTTAATTTCTTCTGGTTTGAAGAGCATATTCCATGATGAGAGAGAGAGAGAGAGAGAGAGATGGAGCTAGAGGGCCCGACGACGGCGCTGACTTTTGTATGAAATAACTATATACTATGTTGTAAGCGTTTTACTCTGTACATATATATATAAAGAAAATGATTCAGAGACATAGAGACAGAGACACAGAGAGAGTCAAGAGAGAGAGAAGGAGAGAAGGAGAGAAGGAGAGAAAGAGAGTGGAGCACTGTCTTAGAGTTGATATCTTTTTGCCTTTTATCATTTTATTGCAAGATTTGTTAATCATTCATGCACAAGAAAAATCAAAGGTTTTGCCCCCACACTCTACATGGGTAAAAGAAAGTGGGCTTCTAGGGTTTTAATGGTCGGCATCTCTTTGCTAGAAAATGAATCCTCCTTTTACATTGACTTTTGGACAATGTCAACGGGGGCTAGGGGAGGGTTGGGGTGGGGCCAGGGGCCAGGGGCCATTTTTAACATTTTGGACATGCAAAAGGATAATCTTGCACCATAGGCACTTCTTACATATTCTTATTGTTTGGGTGGTGGCCATCTTTTCTCAACTTGGCATAATGCATAATGACCAATAAGAATATGCATGGATGGTTTCAACCTTTGGGAACAAATTTATGTGGTTAAGTTTAGTCCATTCATGAAGAAATATAGACAAACTTTATTCCAAATCTTTATAAGAAAATAGCATTGTTAATTTACTTTGGCTATCACCAAATTAAATGTTCTTAAAGATCTGTCATGATAAAAATAATTATGATGCAATGTTGATTATGAAATAAATGAACACTTTAGTGTTAAATTATGACACTAACGAGCAAATCTGTCACAAATTTAAGTTTCATAGAGATAGTTGAGGAACCAGCAAAAATCCTTTTTTACATAGGAAAATAACAATAACAATATCATTTATACTTTGTGCCATGAAAATGTAGTTTTGAGGAATGAGATTTTCTCTTTCGAAGTATGTTTGATTTACTTTTATGATATTAATGCATTTTAAATCTTCTATTTAGTTATTATAAAATAAGAAACAAAAATATTAATGAAATAAAAAAAAATTGAACTGAATTCAATGATCATAAACGACTTGTTAAGGCATAACTAGATGGGAATAAAGAACAAAGAGAGCTAGCTAGGAATAGTTGGAAGCTTGAATACCCTTTGGCCCACGCCCTAATATGGAGCGTACAAAAGTCACTACGGTCGGGGGACAATCCTTCCGTCATGGGCAGAATTGGAATTTACTTGAGGAATTCATTCGTCTTAGGTTCTGTATTTCTTTTTTGCTGCTGCATCGATTTAGTGAAATGTCATTAATGCGTTTTCCTATTCGTTGTGTCGGAGGACATTGCAAAGTTCAAAAGATAGAATTTATAATGTTTAATTTTAATTTTCAGACCCAACCATACATGTGAATCTGGTTATATTTACCGATAAAAATTAACACTTTTGGATTATGGTATTGAGACATTAATTTACTCAATTTCATAAGATTGTCTTTCACCTTTTTTGTTCTAACATTGTCGTATTAAAATGAATGTAGACATGGGTCATGGGCATAGTATAAAAATTCAATCCCAAGATTTTAGTGGCCCTAATGAGCTATTCGCATGAATAGTTGAGCTATAGGTCTATCCAAGTACATACATATATGTTTTATGTAGTAATTTATTGATCTATTGATTTAGATAGGGGAAATTAATAAGCTATAAAATGTGTATGAATTATCAAATTATCTAGATTAAATAAGAGTCGAGATTTGAATTATAAAAACTCTCGACCTGGTTAAGATGTTAGAGCATTGAATTGATGTATTGAAATAATATGTACGAAGCAAGATATATAATAACTTGAATAATCGTTATCAACAAACGTGACAGTACTCAAATTAAAACTAAATAGATTCATTTTGTTAAGATTTTCCTAATGGCTATTATCTATTCAAATAAGATTATACACAGTCGGCTAGGTATTTCCGTATGTTGATGCCAAAAGTACATGCCTTGATCATATTTAGTCCACAATGGATATACCCTACTATTATATAGCAACATTAGCTAGACCAACTCTTTTTTATTATTAAAATTTTACGCAATTTGATATTGTTATAATCCTATGATTAGGTTCAAATATGCAAACGAAATAAGTGCTTCTCGCTCCAACTCAAAAATTGTATAATTTGATTTGTTCGTGATGTATAATCAGGTTGGGGTCTTTTCTAACCTCCTTTGTACTCCCAATTTCCTGCACCCACCCACCTCAACCCAAAAAAAAATATCCTTATGTCAAGTTGCACTTTTCATGTTTGATAAATATATTTACATATGATCTCACTAAAAATAAGACATTATTAAAAAGTATCATGTCTTTTTCCAACAAGCAAATTTCATTGCTTAAAGTAAACATTAGGAATATTTTTGAGAAAATCCCAAACGTTCACCAAGGTGTTGATGGTGCAGGATTTAATGATAGTATGTGGTGGTGCTAGTGCGACTCTTGTTTATGTATGTTGCCTAACTTTTGCTGTTAAAGCGGGCCCTGGTTTAAATATGTGTGTATGTATATATATAGGAGAATGGATGTGGATTGTGGGTTTGGCAGCAGCACACATACTAAACTAACAAAATGACAGTGAAAAGTGAATCAGCTAAATACGTTTCTTAGTTGGCTCTCGAAGGGATAGATTTTCTTTCTTTCTTTTTTTTTTTTTTTTGCCCTTTCTTTCTTTTCAATCAATTAGCAACAAGCAACAAAATCCCATTTTTTCCAACCTTTTCCCTCTTTTTGTTTCCATCTATCAAATGTTCAGTTTCCCATTCTATGCCAACTTGGAGTAAGAAAGGGGTCACTAGCCACCACTTTATAGTGTGGGCCGAAGTACAGTACTCCATAGTGTTGGGCGCACCCTAAAAGTTTGCCCTTCCCACACCCCTCAACTCTTTCTCAAGAAAAATTTATGAGAGTATGGTGATGTATGGGTTGATCTCGATTTTGTATAATTCAATGTAAATCCAATTTTTTATATATTTGTATTAATTTGAATCATATGAGGAATGTATAGTGCTCATTTTCGCTTAGAAATTCATACATATCTTATTAGTTTATAAATAATTAACTTTCTATTTACTGATTCAACTCAATCTACTTTTCTTTTATAACAAAAATCTTGATTCTGTTTTCTTATTATGTTGAACATCCTTGTGGTCTCCCTTCCCAATCTGGCTAAGAAGTGAGGACAATGAATATCTTGCCATCAAGTATGAAGCTGAAAGAACTTAGCTTCTTTCAGCCTAGGAGTTCAAATGCTGACATAAATGAGTGTTGACCGTTACAAGATTAGGGGTACTATGAGTACCAACGTCGAATGACAAAAGAAAGAATTTTTAGTTTAAACTTAATCAATCTTAAATATTTGTTTAGGCTCAACTTCAATCTTACAATACCAACATCTTTTTTTTTAGAATAACTGAGGATTCTATTATTTTGAACAAAAAGATTAAATATTTTAATCGAAGTAAAAATTGCTGGATCAATTTCATCCCATTTGTTTCGCACGTTCTTCAATAGGCAATCTATCTATTGAACAAAAATAACTTGAAATATGAACTAAATTATTCCAAAAATACACATAACTAGGGGTGATTACTCTTTTTAATATTAATTGATTAGTTGAGTTGGGATATTTATTGTAGTAGGCATTGCCGCTGCCGCGCTGGCATGCACTTTTTGGCTTTTTGTTTATGGGCTCATTAGCATCGCTGGATATGTCGCTGTTGCCTAATATTGGAATGGTTCATAAAATCAAGCTGCCTTTCCGATTTGTAGTTGGACTTTCAGTCAAAGTCGCATCATAGTCCATTTGTTAGTGGAAAAGAACTAGTCAACCACCAAAAGCGTCCAATACAAGCAATTTTATAGCAAAATGGTAGATTGTGATGTCCCTCACTTGGTCAGTGCTGCATTAGTACATTCTGAGAATTAGAATCTATGAGTGGCTAATCCATTGTCATGCACAAGATTTTCTTCATCATACTATAACCTGCAAATTTAAAAGAAAGGCACAACTTTATTGGCCTGGAATTTAATATGCTCGAGTTAGGATTGCAAATGAACTAAGGTAGACAAAAAATTTCACTTGAAACCAAATTTAAATTGAGTTTCAAATAATTCTTGCTCACAAGTTAGCAAATTCTAATTAGAAATTTTTATTTAACTTTTCAAGTTTAAGTTTAAGCTCGAACTTAAAATCAAACATGTAAATTGATCATAAATTCGAGCCAAGCTAAACTTGAACAAGACTTAGTTGAGAGTGTGGACTTGACCTCATTTCATTTAATTTAAGCTCAAGCTAGAGCCCGAATAAATAATCAAGGCACAACTCAACTTGTTTGCATTCCTAATCCAAATACATTGTCATGCATACAAATATTTCATGTGGCCCACTTAAATGTTGATGCAAAAAGAAATATGTACAAATCATCATGTCACTCCACCTAATCCCAGGTGAGGAGAAGTATTATTATTATTTCAGAAAATCTACATATCAAAATTACAGGCCACCTTTTGAACCATGTCAATGGCATTTGTATTCACAGAAGGAAATCTTCCTCATGAGTCCTCATCTGCTTTCAGCTATGTCTATATCTCTAATGGAACTAAACCATGTGACCTAATTACAAACTGCCTCATCACATTAATTTACATCCTTTAATTCGATTTTCAACAAGAATAAAGTGAAAAATGGAAGGAGAAAATCTTACTCTAATACAATCCTCCTCGAACCCATCGTGCTGAGCCAGTTTTCGACCCACTGGAATAATAATCCCCAACATTGGCCACAAATAGTGGATCCCTCTCATCAACCATGGAGTCGCGACTATTGGAGCCGGCTTGATTTACCTGTTCCGCCTTTTCTAGTTCTTTTGTCAAATCATCCATCGTCTTTTTTAGAGTGGCTTTGGACATCTTCCCAGGCTCTCCTGTTGAGATGCCAACCATGGTAATCTTGGGGAGGAACGAAGATGATTGTATTTCCTTCCCTCTGGCAGAATTTGAATCTCTGCATGGGAAGGATATGAATTTATTACAAAGGCGATATTAGAAATCATGAAAAGCATACAGAATAATCTTTTCTAACAAAGAGGGGCCGGGACAAAAAACCTTGTGTCCAAAAGGTTCTCCAGCTTTTCTTGTTGCTTCAACCAAGGATGACTAAACCAATCTCCAAAAGGGAACTGGAAATTCAGCATCCGTCTTTGTTTATCATGAGCATTATCCTTCCTTTCCACCTCTAAATTGCCCCCCAATTCAGAGTCGGAAATTGATTGAGGTGGATTTTTAGCTCTCAGAAAAGAAGCGGCGCTCCTGTAATAGGAGATGCTATCATTACGGCAAGTTAATGATTCATGAGAAAATGCAACTTCCTACATGAAGAGGAGCAGAATCACTTAAAAAAACAAAGGAATTATGCAATAAAACTCCCAAATGGAATAAATAAAAATCGTTTCAAGTACAAGCTTTAAATAATTCCACGTATGGCCTGTGATTATGGGATGGGATGCAATAGGAAAAGAAGCTCTAAATTTCTTTCAAGTAAGAAAGAAGCGGCAGAGTAAAATTTCCAAATCTATCACTGCATGGTAACAAAAACTTATTGAAAGATTAGGAAGTACTTTTTCTCAAACGAATCAACCATATATGGAAATTTGGGCTGAATTCCAGTGGCTTTCCGCAGCCATCTATTCCCAAGAAGAACTTTATCAACAGCATAGAGAAGCTGAATCCCAGCAGCCTTCGATATGACACTCAATGGTATACTTGGATGACCCATTTCATCCAGCACTTCCTGAACCTATCAATCAGCAGCAGTAAACAGAAGAACCTTTAAGCTGATGCTGCTAAGAGAGAAGGGGGGAAAAATGCACGGCCTTTACAAAATTTTGAATCAAAATTACTCCAATATTGACTCAGGATTTTGTTTCTACCTATCAGCTATGTTGCATGCATATGACTTACGAGCCTTGCTCCCTTTGCCATATGATATTATAGAAGGCTCCTTTTCAAATTCTATTCTACCAATTCAGCATAGTAGACAGATGGATTTGTACCTCAGGAGGATCCCACATGCTTTCTCCCATCTCTTCAACAACTTCTGCAGTGACGTTGTCGTCAACAACATCCCTCCGCCGATGAAAATGCCGTGTTTCAATTAGTGCATTGAAATGTTGGTCTACAGATTCTTCAAGAATGTTATCTAGCATGTTTTTGTCAAAAAAGTAAGGAGTATACCTGATAAAGTGACAGTGTCATGAGTATCAGAAAGTGAGAGAATTAACTCACAGTCCAAAAAATGTGAAAGACAAATTGCAGATGAGTTAAACAAAAGAAATAGTCCCTTTTAATCAACCAGATGTTCCCTGTATGCTATTGCAATACTGAATTTACATTGCCTATTAGCTTAATTTTGAATCTAAAACTTCATTATCTGCCACTGCTTTACTATGCCCAGTTATCATAGGCATGGTGACAAAGCAAGATAAAGGGTAGTTAAGGCACAAAGGTGCAGATGAACTAAAATGAAAAGAAAATGAGTGGAAGGAGGGAACATCTTTTTCACTTGCCAAACAAGACAATTAGAAATTTGTTAAAAAAAGATATTTCCTATTCTCTGTATTCTATAGTGACCATATAACATGTACCAACATGAGAAACATGGAATTGGCAGCCAATCCTGAAAGATTCACCAAAGCAAAAGAAATTTTCACCTTATGTCCCACCAAAAGAACAACTAGCAGAATATTCTCATTCTAAACTACATAAGGTACATAACCCACCACTTGATGCCATCCTTTGTTGCTATAGCAATATCCAAGTTTTGAGCACTAAAAACAGGAACTCCCTCCACTTTCTTTTTCCCATCAATGCGGGGCAAGGTCTTCAGTAGTTTGTTAGCTTCCTTGACCTGAAAGCAGCAAAGTATGGAAGTCATTGCTATTTCTGTGCAAAATACCTGAACTTATGTGCTTTCAAGGTTTTATACATGTTTCAAGAAAGAGCTTGTGGCTGTGTCTAACCTGTTTTTCGTTTGGAACAAACTGAAACAAGTCAGGCTTCTCCTGCATTGCACATGAAACATACAAACAATTATTCCAATTAGATCAGTTTGACAAGATTTAGAAACAAAACCATGTAACTTAGAAGAAAAATGGACAATTTCATGATAATATAATATATACTTTGATTATGTCAAAAATAACTTGCTATACTTTGATTATGTCAAAAATAACTTGCAGGAAATAATATCAACTTTCAAAATCATGCACTCAGTGCCGAATTTCGTAGCTTTGTCATTCTTACTTTGTACTGCTTTCACATAGCCATGTTGGCTTAAAATTAGTTACATTTTCCACTTCATGTATCAAATTGAGCAGATGAAAAATAGATTTTTGAGTAACTTTGCACCAGGTCTTCTCAGTTGCTGTTTTACACTTGCATTATTGTATAATCACTTACAGGAAACATCATATATTAGAAGTTGAGTTAATAACCTCTAGGAGAGTAATGTTTGGATCTTAGGCAATGAAACAAAAAAAAAAAAG
>JACGDI010004002.1:188275-203490 GCA_014898725.1 Jacaranda copaia | reverse complement strand
ATTTCTGGGTTGCTTTTGAGAGATTGCTGGGTGTTTTGAATTATTAAAAAAAAAGAAAAGAAAAGAAAGAACAGTATCTGTTGTTGATGTTGCTTCGAGATCTATGAAGTCACAAGCCATGGTAATGGATTCTTGTCTTGGTGTATCATTTCAATCGATCTTTACCCTAAAATTCATTTGCAGGTGTACTTTTTCCATACAGCGTAAGGATTAAGCATTCCCATGGCTGATTCAGAAGAAAATAATGCACTGTTTCCAATTTTCATTTTGTCAATGATTGCCTTGCCTTTAGTCCCGTATACGATACTGAAGTTATTCCGTGCTGCCTCAAAGAAAACAAAGAGCATCCACTGTGGATGCTCTGCTTGCACTCGATCAGGGAAATATCGCAAATCAGTTTTTAAACGGGTCTGTCATATATTATTTAACCAGTACACATATTTAACTGCTGCTGGTGTGTTTCGTCGTATGTGTTTACTATCAATTTCATTCTTTCAGATTGCAAACGTCTCGACATCTGCTAATTTTACTCTTGTGCTGCTATGGATCATCATGGGGATTCTTGTTTATTACATTAAGAACATGAGCCGCGAGGTACTCCTTGATTATCATATCATTTTTCTTATATTAAACAACTCTTGTGCAACTTGTTCTTTCATTTTATATTGTATGCTTGTGTTGTTGATAACTGCTTTTGTGTTCTCATTGAGAGTAACACTTCGATGTCAACTCAGATTCAAGTCTTTGAGCCATTCAGCATTCTTGGATTAGAGCCTGGAGCATCAGATTCAGAAATTAAGAAGGCATATAGGAGGCTCTCTGTCCAGTACCATCCTGATAAGAATCCCGACCCAGGTAATTCAATTTTGTTGGTTCAAATCTGCTATTTTGTGTTGAAATGGCATAGTAATAGGAACCTTGTTTTTGACCTGCATTGTCTATAATCACAGTAATTTTGAATTTTCAGCTGCTCATAAGTATTTTGTGGAGTCCATATCCAAAGCTTACCAGGCTCTGACAGATCCAATTTCTCGGGAGAATTTTGAAAAATATGGTCATCCTGATGGTAGGCAGGTAATATACTGTGGGAAAAAATTCTTCTCTCATTCGTCTGAACAAAGAAAAATTGAATGGATAGTTGAAGCCATAAGCAGAGTCTAACACTATGGTATATGTTCTGGTGCAGGGTTTTCAAATGGGAATTGCTCTTCCTCAGTTTCTTCTTAATATTGATAGTGCGTCTGGTGGGATATTATTAATGTGGATAGTTGGAGTTTGTATATTGTTGCCACTGGTGATTGCTGTTATATATCTGTCAAGATCTTCGAAGTATACTGGAAATTATGTCAAGAATGACACACTAGGTGCCTATTTTCACTTGATGAAACCTTCCTTGGCCCCTAGGTACATATCTTCTCTATCAGTATTTCTTCTGCTTCTCTTGTGCAAGTCACATATTAATTGGTTAAAGTTGGCCCGAATCCAAGTTATAAATTTAAACTTGCATCTTGACTTGTATAATGTGTGACTTGATTTAGACATTTTTTCTGATAACTAGTGAAATTTATCTATAATATCTGAAGCTAGTAAATGCCTGGTGAATATGAATCATAGATATTATATGCCATTGGTATTTTGACTGTGGTCATGCTCTAATGCATAATGTACCTAAAGATGGAGATCAGCATTGTTGATATTACTGAAAATTTGCCTTCTGACACATACATCAATTTTGTCTTACTCCAATGAAACTAAATGTCTTTTTTCTTCCCCATATTTAATTAATTTGTTGTTTTCTAAGCTAGACTTATCGAAATGAAATCTTAGTCCAATGATGCGATCATTCTTATTTGCAGCAAAGTCATGGAGGTCTTCATTAAGGCTGCTGAATTCTTGGAGATTCGAGTTCGAAGATCTGATGATGAACCACTCCAGAAACTCTTTATGACAGTGAGAAGCGAGTTGAACTTAGACCTTAAAAATATAAAGAAGGAACAAGCCAAGTTTTGGAAGCAACACCCGGCTCTTGTTAAGGTAAAATTGAACTTTATCGGTGAAGAATTTTATTTTGAATTTTGGATTTGACCATCGATTGTTTATTTTGACTATTATTTTCCTTTTCTATTACTCAGACAGAACTGTTGATTCAAGCACACTTGACTCGTGAAACTGCAGCTTTATCCCCAGAATTGGAACGTGATTGCAAGCGTATGCTAGAATTTTCACCTCGTCTCCTTGAAGAGCTAATAAAGGTTACTCCTTTCTAATAGTAAATATAGATATTTATATATTTATATCCTGCACTCTTCAAAATTCGCTATCAAGCTCCCTATTTGCAATTTCGACATGGTGTTATGGTTGTCAAAGGTTTCTACTGCACTTAATTCCTAAGTTACTCTCATCTGGTAAAATTTAGATTAAAAGTGACAATGGGAACTACCATTCAGAGGAGCAATTTTTCAACTGCCTCATGATAGGCTCTTCGCAAATTACCAAGGACCCATTTTAACTGCCTTACAAAGTTCTTGCGATCTCTTAAATCATTTATTTTATACCGTTTTACTAATCAGTCTGACTTGGATTATTTCTCTCCCTTTATCCTGAATATTTTTGGATCTGCCTCTAACTTTTATAATTTTTTCATCTCGCAGATGGCAATCTTTCCACGCACTTCCAAGGGGCATGGCTGGCTTAGGCCCACAATAGGAGTTGTTGAACTTTCACAGTGTATTGTTCAGGTATTAATTGGAATATCATCTGCATAAATTTAAAAGTTCACTATCGAGAATTCAGCTATTCAAAAGCTTTCTAATGTTCAGCTAATGATTTGGCTATCATTGACTATGATGCAGGCTGTTCCTCTTAGTGCTAGGAAGACAGCTGGAGGGTCTGCTGAGGGAATTGCTCCATTTTTACAGCTTCCCCATTTTAATGATGATATAATCAAAAAGATAGCCCGAAAGGTATAAAATGTTCTCTTTTTGCAGCTTCTACATTTCTGAATATCTCATGCACCACCTGGTCTTTACCATGATATCAGAGGCTTCATAATGATTCTTTAATATTCTTGACTTTTGTTCTTCTAAATTTTTCACCTATTCTGAGCTCTTTATGTTAAGTTGGGATATCGAATTAGAAGTCTTACAGTGTGCTTTGTTCTTTTTGTTCTTTAGTTATTTATTGTGCACAAATTGTTCTTGTGAGGCTAAGCACATTGTCTTTTTCTTAAATACGTTGGTGCAGATGTCTTTCCCTAGCTTTTATAGCATAATCACGTCATCAGGCAGGTTAAGTTGTTAGAAGAGGACAGTTTTACTTGCATACTGACTTCAAGAAATTATTCTTGTATTTTATATATGAATAGTTGGATATTACTTCCCCCTCTTTACTATCTGCAGAAGGTCCGGACATTTCAGGAGTTTCAAGATATGTCTATCCAAGAGCGGGCTGAACTTCTTTCTCAAGCAGCCGGTTTATCTCCTCCAGATATCCAAGATGTGGAGAAGGTAATGGAACTGATTCCTTCTCTAACGGTCAAAGTTATTTGCGAAACCGAAGGGGAGGAAGGCATACAAGAGGGCGACGTTGTGACTGTTCAGGCCTGGGTCACCCTAAAGCGTTCAAACGGTTTGATTGGAGCCCTTCCCCACGCACCCCACTATCCCTTCCACAAGGAAGAAAACTTCTGGTTTTTGCTCGCAGACCCCAACTCAAACAGCGTCTGGTTCTCCCAGAAGATCAGTTTTATGGATGAAGTGGCAGCAGTTACTGCTGCTTCAACAGCAATAGACGAGAGAATGGAAGTTCTTGGGGCCAGCCCAAAGGAAAAAAGCGCCGCTATAAAGGAAGCAGTTGAGAAAGTGAAGAGCGGGTCAAGGCTAGCAATGGGCAAGTTCTTGGCCATGGTGGAAGGAAACTACAACTTGAACTGCTACTTGCTGTGTGACTCATGGATTGGGTGCGACCAAAAAACGAACTTAAAGCTTAAAGTTCTGAAACGGACCCGGGCCAGCAGTAGAGGCGGTCAGGTGGGCGATGGCAGTGGGGTTCCAGAGGATGGCATTGAGGAGGAAGAAGTCGAAGAAGAGGAAGAGGAGGATATTGAGAGCGAGTATAGCGATGATGATGATGATGAAGATGATGATAAGCCAAATGCAAACAAGAAAGGCCTTGCCAAAGGCAAAGCCAATGGAAAGGGGAAGCAGTCTAGTTCAGAAAGTTCAGGTTCGGATGAGGAGTGAAGTGAAATAACTGATACAGGTTCTGCATGTACCCTTTGCAAAACTTTTTCCCCATTTTGATAGTTCTTTCATTGGCTACAAAAGAGAACTTTTATGAACATTGGAAAAATTCAATGGTTTATTTAACTTGCAATAAATACTGAAAGAGGATATTTTCATCTTTCTTTGAGGGATTGGTTTGTATTTCACCTATGTTTCCAGTCATTTTTGTACTACTTTTGTTTAGACATATTAGATAATGTGCATTGAAGAATTATTTTTTGTTTCAAAAGTAATCAGGTTATGTGTATATAAAAACAGCATACAAACTAAGAATAAATATAAAATATATTTTTAGATGTGTTAGATTGTGTAATTTTTTGGTTAATTTATTAATCTTTTGGACAATTTTGCTTTAACAAATAGTGTTAACAAACCTACAATTACAAAAGAATTAATATAAGGAGTAACCCAAAAATGCATAAAACCAAATTTATATAGGAAGAAGCAAAAAAATCTCAATAAGTACAAGATTTATTTTCAATGTAATAAATTATTTAATTTTTGATTAATTTATTAATCAAACACAAAATCTTAAGAAACATAAAATATATTTTTAGGTGCACTAAATTATTTAATTTTTTGATTAATTTATTAATCTCTTTTGACAAATTTGCAATAAAAATAGTGTTAACAAACCAAATTCATTTTTGGACGAAAGTAGTAATGTTGAGAGTAAAGAACCCAAATGCTGCGATTTGATCTCATTTTTTTGTCCGTGAAACATATTTTAGAGTAAAAATTTTATTTGACTGTGAAACCATTTAACGTGTCTCTTAAGCCAACAAACAATGTTGCTCTAAAAATTTAAAAATCAAAACTTATAAAACAATCTCCATATTTCAACTAAATTTCTTAAATATATTTTAAAAACTACTTCAAAATCATTTACAATATCACATTACATCAACTCATCACATCAATATAATCATTACATTATATTTTATTTTACAACCAATCACAATCTCTTTTCTTATACTCATATCTTTTAAATATAAAAATATTTTTAAAATTTCTAAAATATTAAAATATAAAGTCAAACATCACAAGTAATTACAACCAAAATGTTTTATCTTTATCGGTTTAAAGAGTTTAACAAAATGCATCCAAATGTAAAGCGCTATTCCACTGTAGCGATTTTCGTTGCGGAACGAACTATAACCAGTCCAGAACGCAGAAAAAAAGGTAGAAAGCGTTTCATACATATTTCATTCCACCAGCCCAGCTCGAACGGATAAAATTGAACCACACGTTCCAATCCCAGAGAGAAGATGCCATTTTCTATTCTTATTCCACATTCAAAATTATGAACTGAAAAAAATCTATAGCTTTGGTTCATATGCTCAATAGCTCTCCGATCTCAGCTGCGGAAGAAAATGCTGATGGTCGAACCTCACTCCGCCGCCTCCTCCGCATCCGCCGCCCGATTCTGCGCAGCTAACTTCCACTCCTCGACTCGCCTTCTTTCTCACTCCGCCGCCCTCTTCATCCCGTGGTACTGCTTCTATTTCAGTTTATTTCATTTGCGTGTGAAAATTTAGGTTCAGTGCTTGCACTGCAGAGAATGCGTTGTTTGTGGCAAATAACCGGTGTTCTTTTTTGTGGTTGAATTTGTTTGGTTAACAGGAATAAGAATAGGAGGTGTGCTGGCAGAGTGAAGAGTGCAAATGGAATTAGAGCGACTGCGAAACGACAGTCAGGATCGGATTCCGGTCCGGTGAAGCAGAATGCAAAGCCGCAGAGGTATCATCCGTTTGAGGAAATTGCTGAATCGGATTTGTTGGGCAATGAGGAAGCAACACTCACACCTGCTGAGACTACTCGAACAATAATTGAGGTATCATTGTGAAGTAGAATGTGATTTTGAAACTATGCTTATGGTTGTAGAGAGGATAGACTATGAACTAATTACTTTCTGGAACCGTCTTCTCACCTGCAAGCGTTATTACTTGGAGTCAACCATGTGGATTTCTTTTTCACAATTAAGTGGTAGTAAACTTGAACTAATACTTATTAAGTGACCACGTCATCTGAGATTTTGGCGAAGTTAAATGTAGTAGCTAAGGCAAGACATGGTTGATTTTTCTTTGAAACTTTCTCAGTGGAATGTTAATTTTGTGTAAAGGTTTTGGTTTCAGGTGAATAGCAAGGCAACACTGATGTTTTCTGGTACGGTTAATGAGGAAGTTCATGAGAACATTTTCTGGCCAGATTTACCTTATGTGACAGATGAACATGGAAGTAAGATGCATTTCCTTGCGTTTTTCTTTTACATATGATCATTTTCATTTATTGGTCATAAGGAAGTATTTCATTATCGTGTTCCTTTTATGCATGTTCAGATATCTACTTTCAAGTGAAGAATGATGAAGACATCCTGCAATCACTTACTACTGAAGAAACTGTTGTGGTAAGATTAACTTAATGTACTTATTTTTGGAAAATGAAATGATTTATCTTGATAACTTCCGTTCAGTCCACTTCATGGTTTCTTTGAATCTGTGTGCTGCTATAAGATTAAATGTTCCATGAACCTTGATAAGCTTTCCATTTAACATTTATTTATTACTGTGTTCAGCGAACTTTTCGATCATGCTTAGTTTTGCTATCAATTCAATGTCTACATTTGAAATAAGTCAAGAAATTTTGGACCTCATGACCTCTATATTCGCAAAAAGTAGCAAGGGAGAAAGGAATCTCGCTAAGTAATGACATGACACTAACATTTTTTCCAGCTTTTATCAATGTAAATATCCTCTCTGGCATGTTCTGAATATTGTATTTTCATATTGGATCATCTGACTTAATGATTGTTTTCGAAGGCTTACTTGATTTTGACACAATGCAGCAAGTCATTATTGGACTGGATACTGCAGAACTGATCAATGAGATGGAGGCACTAGGTCATTCAGAAATAGATTTTGGCATAGATGAGTTGGACGATGAAGACAGTGATTTTGATGATGAGGAGGATGAAGAAGACGAAGATGATGATGATGGTGAAGATGATGAAAAAGTGGGGATATCTTCCTTCTATTCTTGTACTTCTTTACGTGTCAGGATTGTGCTCAGCAGGTTGTGAACCTTTATCATGTTCATATGCAGGACTGGGTTTCCATTCTTGATGAGGAGGATCAGGATGAGGAAAGTGATGGATCACTGGGAGACTGGGCTAAATTGGAAACTATGCGGTCTTCTCATCCGATGTATTTCGCCAACAAGCTAGCAGAGGTAGCTCTCTATAAAAATTTTTTGTTCATCATTGCAGAAATTAATTTAAAATTGAAATATGGATTCTGTCACATGGACTTGTCCGCTATGCAATTATGGACTCAAATCACTATGCTGCTTTGACATTTATTGGGTTTAACATCTTATGATTTTTTTTCTGTCTATTTTAATTTTATAGGTTGTGTCAGATGATCCTGTAGATTGTATGGAACAGCCCTCTGCTGGCCTTGCTATTCAAGGGCTTTTAAGACCTGCATTTATAGAAGAACACTCCATTATCCAGAAACATATATCTGGCCCTGAGTCTAATGATGTGGATACAAATCAAATTGCCAAAGAAAAATTGCAAGAGCCGATCAATGGCCACAGACATGAAAAAGAATTAGGACAAGATAACCCAGGTTGGGTAGAAGAACTGGAGAAGGATGAAACCCTGGGAAATGGATTTGCGTTTTACAAGCTGGAGATGATTAAAATCCAGTTAGTTTCAGCACATGGGTATCAGGTAAACCGTAAGTTTTAGTTATTCTCTTTGAATTTCAGCAATCTTTAGCATTTCTCATCACCTTCGAGTTGCTTTATTACCTTTCCAAAAGTTGAAGTTCTCAAGATTTGATCTTTTCTGTTCTTTTAACTCACGAATATAGCAGTAAATGCTTGAGACCAGTCTGTCAAGCAAGTCCACCATGAATTGCTGAAATGAATTCTTTTATAGAGCCTATATTCCCTGGGCAAAGGACAAGTATAGTAATAGTATGTTATGCGAATATCTCATCCAATATCACCAGAGATAACTAATGCTTGAGTTTACCAACTTTCTTGTAAAAGGTTCAAAGTTTCTGTTGGCCTTAATGGCTTGCTTGTTATGTAAGTGTATATGGTAAAAGGTGGAAGATGAGGGGTTTGAAGGGAATTGAGGCAAACTGGGTGGTGAATTAGGATGAAAACATAAGATGTTATGCCTTTTACATCACATACATCTCTAGTAAGCATGAAGGGGTTGTCTGAATTCACAGTGGGTTTTCCACAAAAACAATATTGTAGGAAACTGCAGACTTAAATTTGGGGACATCCACATTTTGTCAACGCAATGATTTTCAGTCTTAATCATTAACACTGCAATCCTGTAACACCTTGAAATGATAAACCTCCTTTATTGTTATGTTATTTATTGTAACCTGAGTCAAGTGTTTGTATTGAGATCACTTGACTCCCTTTTGCAATTCTAGTGACCTCGCTTATAGAAGCTCGTGTCAAAGTTACTTGGAATAAATATCAACAGAGCGGATGTATGTTATATGTGATTATGCAAAAAAATAGGTTCTATTGGCCAAACGCCCAAACCACTTTGCGATGGATCATTTTGCCTGCTACTAGTTGGGAAGTGTAATATATTGAAATTGTTATTTCTGCAGAGCTATGTTGAAGTGGAGGATTTTAGGAGGGCTCGGCCTGATGCAATTGCACATTCAGCTGCCAAAATTATATCCCGTCTCAAAGCTGGTGGGGAAAAGACCATGCAAGCTCTGAAATCTCTATGTTGGAGATGCAAGAGTATTCAGGTGGAGGTAACACACTGGACTCTGGAGTTACGTGGGAAATGTTAATTTTGATGTGTCTGAGTAAACCTCAAGTGATATTCGCATTCTTGTAAGTTTGGAAAATGGACTAAAAGTAAAATTACTTTCCCTCGTTCTGAGCTTGAAATTGATGGAGAAAGTGAAAGGAATCAGAAGATTGTTTCTTCCCACCCTTGCTGTTTGTAGACAAAACCTTTAGCAATAATTGTCTTTTCCCATTCAAAAATGCCAGCTAATTTTTTCAGATGAATTTGATATGATTGCCAACATTTGTATGAATTTATTTTCAATTGGTGGCATCGTCAGTTAGTAGGATGGGGTATATCCACTTTAGCAATATATCTTCATGAGCTAAAGAGGGTCAGGAGAATATTAATATATGAATGGTCATATCTCATGCTAACTTCTTTGAACTGAAATTGTGGCAGGAGTGTGCTCTTATAGGGGTAGACAGCCTTGGTTTTGACTTGAGAATTTGCTCAGGAACACAAGTTCAGACGTTGCGTTTTGCATTTAAGAAACGGGTATGTTTTCATGTTTTTGTTGGTATATTAAACTCAAGTATACTTGTACACTTGTGAATTGGTTGGAGGCGAGCTTTGTCATCATCCTAGGCTAAGCCTTGGACTAGCCTTGGAATCAACAGAAAGAAACTGATTAGAATTGGAGTAATGCAATGAGTTGGATTGCACGTGTTATCATGTGGGGAAGACATCTGAATATTACATGAGTGAACAAGTTAATATTGTTTGATTTGCAAAACAATTAATATAGAGAGAGTGAACCAAAAAAAAAATTTCAGAACCAGTTGGAGGGGGAAAGAAAGAAGGAATTGCGTGTATAAAGCCGGATTATGTTGTCATCATCTTATTAGGAACCTTCTGTCTTTTTCAATATTAAGCTCCTAATAATGTCTGGATTCAGAGCTTACACATTTTAGAACACACTTGAAAAATTCCAAATAATGTCTGCAGTATTGAGACAATTGCCTGCGCCGTGGCATCATGGCACATATATAAAATTATTTTTTACTTGTTTCTAGCAATTGCCATCAGTTGCCAGCAAAAGATACACGGCTTTCACCATGTTAAACTCTTTGCTTAGTGGCTTATGCATATCTCTCTCCTCCCTCTTCTGTATGCATCTTTGCAGGCCTCATCAGAATATAGTGCTGAAAGGCAACTTAATGACTTACTCTTTCCTAGAGCCCACAAGTATCAACAAAAGAAAGAAGCTCAACAGACAGAGTCTTAGGTTCAAAACTGAATTCAAGTTCATTCATGTTTTCCTATGTTGTGCATGTGGTCCAAGAGTGTACATAGCATGTAGAAAAATCTTCCAAGTCCTGCTTATTTATTCCTTACTTGCAGTCCATAATGATGAAATTTTGTCACTCTCCTTTTTCTTTGTGTTGAATCATATCTCAGAAATTTGATGCTGAGTATGCTAACAGCTGAGGTGGTTTCTGATTTAAATCTAGAAGCACTTTAAATGAAAGTCAAATACTGCTGTAAGTTGTTGATGATTGCTCAATGGGAATTGTAACATTATTGGTGGAAGGTCAGTTTGTGTAAAGTACCAGGAAAAGAAAAGTTACATTTTTATTAGTACACTTATGCACGCATTACAGTTTGCAACCAAATTTTATGAGAGAAAGTCTGGCTGAGCGCCCAGGCATGAGGGCTCCCTAATCTATCGTGCAGCCAAACTCAAGTTGCACAGAAGGATGTGTGAATTAGAAAAGCACAACACGATTCACCAAATCCCAAGGACTGTGCTGATAGCCAAGTTCTCATTTGTTCTCAGGGATACTGGATCAGCATCAAAACACAGTAAGTTATCATGCAGAGTTGATTGACAGGTTGATGGATATACTGCTGGCGGTTGGACCATTGCATAAATGAAAAATGGGGAAACCATCTGAACTAACTTACAGAAGTAATGTTGAGTTGCTGGCCTTTCTGAAGGTACTTTAATTCAGTTTGGGATGCGGTGCTTTCAACAGCCATCCACCAATTTTCATCTTCTTTGCAAGTTTCATCCTGTGAAAGGTGAAAGAAAGACCAGAGTCCAACTTAGTATGACATGGATTAGTGGGGACATAGATTATAGAGGGAGGGAGGGAGGGAGGGAAATCAAATTTGCTCTATTTAGATTCAGCGGATTCATCCTCCCAAAAAGAAAAGGAGGTTTTAGAATGAAAGGTCAATTGCAGGTACAACATCAGCAGCAGCTCTGGAGAAGCAAATAAAAGAAAGGATTAGAAGTCAAGTAGATATGTTGGACTAACCATCTGAGTAAGGTCCAGCGCTTTCTGTATCTTCTCAACCTGCTCTGCAACTTTTATAGCTTCACGCCACCACTCTTCTTTCTTGCTGCTATCTGTGAAACATTCATCGCCTGCAGGATTAGTGTGCTTCTGATGGTCACTGTCTTCAGCACAACTGAAGAGAAAAGTGGGATCAGGAATAATATCATCAGGGACTGGACGCAGCGGAGATCGATAACCTGATAGATCCAGAAAAGTTAATCATAGCATAGTGAAAGATATTGAGAAAATCAAGGGTCTCCAACATAAACATTACTTCACCTCTGCAATCTGGATCATGACACTTTTGATAATAAACGCCCCTTCTTAGATCAACAATATAAATAACTGAAACAAATGACCAACTTGTTAGTATGTGTAAATTTATCTTTAAAATATTTTTTATAGTTAATGCTAAACTGGATTTTGCATATTGGTGAAGGAAAAGACACAGAAAATTATCGGAAAATGAAATAGAGAGAAGTGTTATTGGAAGTAAAGAAATCATTTTCTTTATTATTTTACTCACTAAATATTTCCTAAGACAATGTTAGAATCTTGAATTTTAGCTCGGAGAATGTAAGGAGAAACAAGATATCTAGATATAAAGGATCCAAACACAGCGTAAGAGTTAAAATAAGGGAAAGCTAGTCCAAGCAAAACTTGCAGATCCAACCATCTCTAACTAAAGACGAAAAAAATGAAACATGGAATCTCTAAGCATGAAATTAGTAAAGCATTTATAAGAAACAAATACCATTATTGCTTTTATGTTGTCTGCCAATTCGTTCGCAATATCTATTTTTGGACATGCTGTAAACCATGAGTCCGTATTCTGAGAACCAGTACCAGGTTCGAATTTTTCCTGTAAACAACGCAACAGTGAACGTGAGAAGAAACTTTTAAGCAGTGTAGTAAAAGTAATGTAGCAGCTATGAGGAGGCAGAAAAGCAGACCATTGAGGCTTAAATAAAATATCAGCTAAACTATAGCTAACACAGAATATACAATCAATTCTTCGTGCTTGAGTTTGATCACCGCATCACCTGATACATTTCCTTTAGAGGCAACGGCTTCAATGAATATATCCAACGCTGGGAATGGTGATTTTCCCATCATGTAAGTTGTTGAAGCATCACTTGTACAGGCATTCCGATCAAACCCATCAGGATAACCAGAATGTTTCTGGATAGTGTTGGAAATCTGCTATAAACAGAATTTTAAGATTTTTGCGCAATATATTATCTCTGAGAGAGAGGGAGGGAGACATTATGTGTGCAAGTACACATGCAAGCAAACTAAAAAAAAATGCTTAGCAAAAAGAAAGAGGAACTGCAGAAAGACTAAATTACCTCAGTTTCAAAGTGCAATGCCTTCACACAGTCTAAGTCCATTTTGCAAATTAGAAGTTTCTCAGAATCAGCGTCCATGTTGCAAATCAAGGATGCCATAAATACCTCTTCTTCACCCTGCCGCATAAATTGCAAAACATTAGTTTGCCAAATTTCATAGTACTAAATTTAAGTACAGATTAAATATTTGCTGATTAGATTTTGAGTTCTGTTTTTCTGCGGTTCTAGAATCTAGAGTTCCACTGATTGATCTGTATCAACTACTGTGCACTTCCCCTGACCCCAGCTAACAGATTAAATGAGCTTTCTGTTAACTCCAACCTGAGGCACACATGTTTCATGTTTTTAAAACTAACATAAGCATACCATGCATAAAACTGATTGTACAGAGAAACTTCTGCAGAAGCATGTTGTCTTCTAGTTTGACAAATTACTAAATACTATGCAGTCAACACATATATAGTAATGCTAAGTTGAAATATAGTTTTCAAGGAAATACCACTCTTACCATGTCCTTACATTTAAAACGTCCACTAGGTTGGAGAACTGAACTCTTCCCCGCTTTTGATGAAAAGGGAAGTCGAAAGCAACGATTCCTAGAATAGACAGCAGTATCCACAAAAAGCTGGCAACGGCTATCAGCAGGATCCGAACCCTTGGAAACAAATAGTTTTTCATAATTTTCATCTGTTTCTCTATAACTCTGAATTCGTGAACATATCTGGCCACCACACATAAGGAAAAAGTAACAATTATATAATATTAATGGAATCTAAATCAACTGAAGAAGATATATTTAGATCCTTTATTTCTAAAACATTAGAAAAGATGCAGGTATGCTTACAACTTCAAGGATAGCAGAATAATCCCAAATCTAACACTATAAGTGCATATTGCTGGAAAATGTTCTAGATGCCCAAATGTACAAAATTATCACTTTCGATTAAATGTGCTCGCAAGCATCAAATATCCATTTATGTTGATGCAAGTCAGATTCTGGGTTACTGTTACTGCCAGTGAACAGGATACTCCATCTCTATTATTTGGAACATACCTCGGCAACAAATGCACCAGCATGTGAGTTGTCTTTGAATGCAGTCTTTGGTAAGCGGATGATTAGATGTCGAGAAAACTTTTCTGTGCACAAAATAGGAGAAAATGTCAAAAAAATAATCCTCTAATACCTTCTCATGTGAAAGATTAATACTCAAATCACCACCCTACCACAGTCCCTCTCACTCAATGGAATATATTACTGGCAAACATACAGATGAAATTAGCAAGCGGCCAACCATGTGTAATGTTCAACAAAATAAAAGGATAGCAAGTTTCAGGAAACCAGTGAGGAATATAGCAAATTCCTACCTTCAGTTGATGAATCAAGTTCCACCACAAAATCTTCAGTTCCTTGAATAGAATACTTCTCAAGTAATGCATCAAAGATGACAGTTATCAGGAGATCCACCATTTCATCTCCATTTATACCAGCATTTTCTCTCTTATTGAACTCCAAATCAAAATAGAGGTGGCATGGTAGTCCCTAAAAGTAGAACAATCATCAGCATGAACAAAGGCTTTTACGGCTTGCCTAAGTTCTATTTATTACTCAATACCTGCAAAATATTTATTACTCATTTCTTTAGACTGAATAATGCACAATGAGTAGGCCCCCAAAATCATTGTTTCAACTTAGCATCACAAAAAGTGAAAGGCAAAGGTAATTACCTCTTGAATTACTTCATAATGGTGGCGAAATTTAGAATTCATTTCTTTATACCTATGTGACACCAACAACCACAATCACAATTCCAACTAAAAGCATGGAAGGATTATATAAAAGATTAAATGTAATGAAAAAAACTAAATAAAAGAGAAAACATAAGAATTAAGAAAGAAACTGACCTGCGCCAAAACTCCTTATATGTAGAAACAAGAAACCTCCTCTGACCATTCATATGATCTTGGTAACTAAAAACACGTGCATTAGTATGCTGTTTAGCGAATTTCATCGCTTCATCCTGCCTTGGAAATGTGGCCCAGACCTCCTCCCTAACACAAGCACCGTAATATAAATTTTCAATTTACAAAAATTAAGTTAATTCCAAAACTTCTAAATTTTTTACCTCAACTTTTGCTCGGCGAGATCAACACGAATTTCATGCAACAATCTCAGCAAGCGAGCTGATCTTTTCGGAGGAACTCCATTTGCTGAACCATAGAATACAACTGGAGAGAACTGTTTGCCAATTTTGGAATTTACACATTTATTTTCAGAAAATGCGGATGCCTGTGGTTGTGGTGAATGCTCTTGCTTCAATTTTCGTTTCTCTTTTCTTTTTTCTCTCACAGCAGATTCTGAGGAATAGAACAATTGGAAGAGTTGAAAGTTTCAAATCAACAAGACCATTTAATTCAGCAATTTATCTATAAACGACGTAAATCGGCATGAGAAGCATAATCTAGT
>JACGDI010004002.1:170716-181286 GCA_014898725.1 Jacaranda copaia | reverse complement strand
ATTCAAGAAAAAAGTAATTTATCTTTGCATCAATGATCAAAATCTGTGAACCAAACTGAGAATTTACCTTAGGCTTAGATTTCATTCTCATTGATTTCTTATTTTATCTGTGATTATTTTACTTTTAAGATTCTAGGTTTTCATTTTCATAAAAATCCCACCTTCTATTTTATTTTATTTAGTAAACTTGAAAAAAATAAAATTTACCAGTTCCTGTGGATTACGACCTATTTACTATTGATTACAAATCATATCTTTAGAGTAGAAATTTATTTTTGTTGGATTCGACACCCATCATTTTTCAAGTCATTCAGCCCCTTTTTGCTCTAAGTTGAAAAAAGGCATATTTATTCGTCCAGCCAAAATAGCAACCTCCTATTTCTAACGAATAAACTCTTCCTTCTAAAAGAAAAGTCTCGATCCCAAACTCTTCCTTTGGTTCTATTACAAGTCATGAAACCAGGGTCGTTTAGAGTGCTTAGTCTTGGCCTTGAGCAGTTTTTTGGCTTCATGTTATGTGTAGAACGGCGTCTCTTTACCTATGATATGTTGGTTCATAATCCTTTTACTTTTTCAGGTCTATTCAATATCATCCCAGCTCTCAAGAGATCCAATGAAGCATTCTGAAGTTCATATACTTTCAGAAGTTTAAAGGGTAGAATTTTAACTATATCTCAATCTGCTGCAATATTCAAACTTCATAATATGTGTATTACGTTACAACTAGACTTGGCTCATAAGTTTCTCATACTGAATACTAATTATACCACTAACTCTTTCACAGATCATATTACACTATGCTGCTTTCTACAGAGATTTGATTTCAGACAGCATATAATTCTCAAAGAATTGGATCTTTCTTGTCTCTTGACCTCCAAGTGAACTAAATTTTAGCATATCTGATCTAACTTCCCCACTTCTCAAATGTGTTAACTGCTTCTTCTGTTAGAATCTAAACGAAAACAAAAATCCAATACCTAATACCTAAACTAGTGCTCAAGGAAGCTTCCCTTATTGTCTTTTCAGCAGGCAACACATGTCCATACTTAAACTCAACTAAATAACTTATTATGTCTGAGAAATAGTACGTATTGTTCGTATACCTAATCCTCGTGTAACTTAACTTATTTGGCTTATTTGTCTGAAGAATACTTGGTTGTCATCAAGATAATAAAAATGCATCTTTCAGGCTCAGCAAAGAGCACCTACGTTATGTTGAGCTTAACTGGCTGGTTTGTTAAGAAGGCACTGAAACTGTACTAGTTCTCATCACTTTTTACTTAACTATTATAAGAATTTAGAACTCAATGATTAATTCTTGTTTGTACAGTCAATTAGATGCAAACAAATGAAAGGAGAAAAGCTCTCGGAAATCTGAGCCCCAGTAATTATATGAGCATTATTGTTCTTTCATTTATAATAAGAATGGCTATTTAGTGTTTAAAATGGAAGTTATCTTTTGTTTTTTGTTTTTGTTTTTTCACATATGTTGCCCTTTAATTATTTCAAGAAATAAAATGAACATTGAAGTTTGCAGGATTAAACCAAGAATTTAGCATATGAAAAGCAGTTAGAAAATCAATTTTATTAATATTCCAAATCATCCTTTAAATTATTCTTCACAAATGAATCGATAAGTTTATAATTGTAGTTTTCACAAAACCCACAAACTCACGTCATCAAACTTCCATCATTCGTTATCTTTTTTTGTCATGTTAAACGTCTAAAACAGCTTTAACTTTGATTTAAATTCCTATTCTATTTCATGAATACATGATGCGTGTATTAAATATTTCTTTATAAAAATAATTGACCAAGAACCAAATAAGTTTAGTATAAATATAATAAGTTGGTATAGCAGATGAAACAGAAAATGAAATAGAGGATCCAAAGTGAATTAACTTTCCTCCACAATTATGATTATTTTGTGCATTAATTTTGAGTGACCCAAAAAATACTTATACACACAAGATCGATCCCGACTATATAGAAATTTCTTCATTTACCTCCTGAAATCCAACACCCAAAAGAAGCCTTGAAACTTCTTAGTATATATCTGTAGGGCTTTGACTGAAGACATTATGGGATTAAGCAAACACGATCTAGTGAGAATCTTACACTAAATTATACTAAACTAGTTAATTGGTCGATTGGGAATTATATTAGGACAGTGATAGTTGTAATTCAACTGCTCCATCCGCGGAGCTTCCGCGTTCTTTCCATTTTCAATATAAAAGTAGCATCACCAGTCAAAAAGCTTTTGTGTCCAGAAAAAGAAAACAGCCGATGTGGATACATTATTCAATATAAATGGGGAAAAAGATAAATTATTGACAATAATAAAAATAATAAATTACCATTGATAAGAGAGAACAAACCCCAGCAATAAGTTCAAAAGATGAAAAAACTTGCAAGGGAATGAAAATTGTGTCGCCTTTATCCACGATTGTAGAACAATAAATTGGTAGTAATGGTACAGAATCAGGGTTATAAATAGTAGTTGCTCTGTATAGTTACAAGAATTAGAAGATAAATATGGTGGCATTTTGGATAAATAAACAAATTAAAAGGGCTGATGCTTTATTCATAGTGAGATAAGAAGGAAAAGTTCCATCATTTAGACCATGAACTGAAGATGACATGAAAAGTGATATTTGCTATTGCATCCTCAAGCATGAACAGTTATCCTATATTTGGAACTTAGATTTTAATGAAAAAAATGTCAAGGAGGATTTTTCTTATATTCAAAATTATGTAATTTTTTCCTTTAATCTTTGCACCTTGTTTTTTTATTGTTTTCCTCAATAACTTTCTTGATCCAAACACATCATTAGAGGCCATACTAAGGCGTTTTGTCGAATAGTAAACAATTATGTAAGTTCAATAGTTTGCACTAAATAATGAGCTTCTTACCATATCAAAAAAGGTACTGAATATTCTTTTTGAACTATCTTTGGTACATAAATACTCAATAATTGTTATATTCTAATAAGAACTATCAAATGTCACCATTCTCCATCACCATCACAATCTCACTCAAATTTAACTGCTCTTGGCTTTTGTGGTTGCCATTAATCTATCTTTACTCTTGTAGACTTATATATAGTTCCTTTACTCCCATGGAACATAACAACTTTGTCCATAACCTATCAAAAGAAAAACAACATTACCATAACTTGACAGAAAGCCTTTCTATTGATACTAGATTTCTGGCTATAATATAGGAGAAAATGGCAGCAAATGATGTCCCATGTTGTGAAACCATGTTTTGGGTGTATTTGGTCATTTGCGTGGCACTGGTTTGTTTTGCAGGCCTCATGTCTGGCCTAACTCTTGGTCTCATGTCCCTCAGTCTTGTTGATCTAGAAGTCCTAACAAAGGCCGGCAAGCCGGAGGACAAAAAGAATGCTGGTGAGTTAGTTTGATCCTCTGATGCTTAAGGCCATAAACAAGTTTTATTTGTTAGGAAAAGTACGAATTTTGCTCAGTGTAATTGCATCAGAAAACGTACCTCTGATTGTCTGTACTTAAGGTTTAGATATATATATATATATATTTATAGTTGTTGAAAGATTGTGTTTGAACGAATACAAATACAACTTTTAAAAATATTATGATTGACTTTAGCAGTGCCAATACAATCATATTTTTTCCTACAGTTATGCCTATTCTTTCATATAGAAACATCATTCTTGTAATTTTTTTTGGTTGGATCTTATGACCCAATTTTTAGTGATTCAACCTACTCCAGAAAGACCTCCCAAAAGACCTATTGGGCTTATGAGTTTGATGCAATATTACTTTTAACTTATTTTGAACATAAAATCCATGTCTGCGTCATAAGTTATTCGTAAAACATTGATTCACACAACTTATGACTCGTAAAACATTGATTCACACTTGTCATGTGCTTCGCTGATGATTCGAGACAAATATATATTTACATCAATGATATGACTTCTTTGAAACTTCAATAGTGTCTAGCATTTTTTATTTGATTTCTTTCTCCAAATGCTAAACTTCTTCAGAGAAGATTCTTCCAATAGTCAAGAATCAACATTTGCTACTCTGTACACTCCTCATATGGAATGCCCTTGCAATGGAGGTATTTAGTGTTAAATATAAACTCTGATATTTCTCACCTTTAGGAACTTAAAATTCTGATCTGAACTTTGCTCATTTGTCTTCCTTCTCTATCATGTAGGCCCTTCCAATCTTCGTTGATGCTCTTCTCCCTGCCTGGGGCGCCATATTAATCTCAGTTACCCTCATACTTGCGTTTGGAGAGGTACATTATTTCTAAGAAGAAATCAAAATACTGATAACTCTACATGAAAGTAAACTCTTCTTTTTTCTGCAGATAATCCCTCAGGCTGTGTGTTCCAGATATGGCTTGAATATTGGTGCCAGATTATCAGTAGTAGTTAGACTGTTAGTCATAATAGTTTTCCCTATATCATACCCCATTAGCAAGGTAATTGAAACTCTTTCCTTACAAGCCAAGAACTTCAAAGGAACTAAAATTCTTTCTGATCCTCAAATCCCATCTTAAAACTGAACTTTCTGTCTGTAAATTTCACAAGCTTTTGGACTTGCTGCTTGGGAAGGGGCACTCTGCTCTACTCAGGCGAGCAGAGCTGAAGACACTGGTTGATATGCACGGAAATAAGGTTAGTCAGCTGTCAAAGTTAAAACTCTAACAGCAGGTCACAATCCATAAGTCAACCAAAAGTTGAAGAAGTAAAAATAATTGTTTCACTATCATCCCTAAATATGATCAATTTGTGCTATCAGGCAGGAAAAGGAGGCGAGTTAACCCATGATGAAACAACTATTATCTCTGGAGCTCTAGACTTGACTGAGAAAACAGCTAAAGATGCAATGACACCTCTATCTAGAGTATTTTCTCTTGATCTTAATGCTAAACTAGACAAGTATGCCATGTCCCTGCCATTTTTCTTCTTCATTAAAAGCTTCTTCTGTTTGCTGTCTACTGATCTTTTCTATCCTCTAGTGACACAATGAACCTTCTAATAAGCAAAGGGCATAGTCGGGTGCCTATATATGCAGGAAGCCCGACTAATATCATTGGGCTTGTTCTGGTAGGTAGAAGTTGCACATGCGGTTTCCATAGTTCCGTTTTGTCCATGTATTCTTTTCACTCCTAAACTAGAGACTTGTAGGTCAAGAATTTGATCAAGTGGCGTCCAGAAGATGGAAACCTAATAAGGAATCTTACAATAAGGAGAATACCTAGGTAAAAGTAATTTTGTACTTTCAAGCTTCTTGTTATGATAAGTCATGGTAATTGATTTCCTACAATGATATATCAGATTTCATGAATGTCAACCATTGTACGATATATTGAATCAATTCCAGAAAGGGCAAAGCCATATGGCTGTAGTGATTAGGAGTACTACTCCTCTAAAGGATGTTATAGAAAGTACAACTGTGAAAACTGATGCATTGGAGAGAAATGAGAATCCCAATTCAGCAAAGGGACAAACAGACAGAAACATTAATATTGATGGTTTAAATTCTTTCCCTAATACTGATGAAGAAGTTCTTGGCATAATTACAATGGAAGATGTTCTTGAAGAACTGCTACAGGTCACATTACATAAGTGGAGCTTTTTTTATTTCAACCAAGTAAATTGCAGTAAAAAGATCCTAAATCTCTTGTTTCTATCTGTTTTCTGTTTTAAAGGAACCAATATTTGATGAAACTGATGAATATGTCGATGTTCACAACAAGTAAGTTTTACGGCTTTTTTCCGGTTATCTGTCCCCTTTTTAGTACTGTGAGGGGTATACCTGAGGATCTTCCGGCTTCTCTTGTCCAGGATCAAGATTGATATGATTCCTTCAGTGAAATTGTCATCAAAATCTCCTGGAAAGGCATCAGCTTCTCAACTGAACTGGCGGACCCCAACTGCTTCTCCGTATTCTTGCAGGCACCACACGTCAATTTCATACCATCAGAATGCTACCACACAATCACCCCTTTCTCCCCACACTCAGCCACCAATTACCAGGCCAAGTCTTTCTGCTTCTACTGTAAACTCCTCATCAACTTCTCCAGTTGGGATAATGTGTCCCCATCACGGCTCTCCCTCCACCTATCAGGTTGGATATTGAAAAAAGTAAAAGTAAGATCCATGCAGAAAAATTTTGGATTTTACCATTCAGATTATGACAAAATCCACTGCAACTCAAGATTGATTTTCTCCATATTCATATATTGATCACAACTTCACAAATTTACTTATTTATACATTGTTTGTGACAATGCTTTTCGCCTGGCATAACTTCTTATGGTACTGATGATTCATGCAGGTTTCCCGGAAATCATATGAGAAGCTAAGAAAGCCTGATCAGTCATAAAGTTTAGTCTTGAGAAGATTACAATAATCATGGTAATTTGCAGGCCTATCTTGCACAAAAATTGAAGCTTGCAGCTAAAAGCTGCATGCCTTGATTGTGAATTTGTCAGTGAATGATTCTCTCTGCAAATACTTCGTTATATATAGCAGAAGATATTGGTCAAGCCTCCTCAAAGTCAATTTGGCATGAATCTATACAAAATGGAGCATCATATAGTTTGATCTCCTAAAGAATTCCAATTAAGAACACATCATTGTCTGTGAAAACAATATGCATTTTTCTTGGCTCACAATTGTATATGAATCTTTCATGTCTCATCACACTCGAGAAGAAGTTGAAAAAGTGAACACCTTGTGTGCTGTAATGAAAAAAAACGTGCCTGCCCATTAAATATTCTTTTTGGACAAATTGTTTATAGTCTAACCGGAGGCGATTATCGCATTCAATGGGTGCATGGGTTTAAGCATGAGAAATCAATGAGCAGCTGCAGTTTTATGCCGTAAGTCCAAGATGTACATTTTACAACATAATAATTATTTCAGCATAAAGGGTCCATACAGAAATATCCTCCTACTAAAGACCAAAATTGGTGCATCTTCACCAATAATTTAAGTCCAATTGTGACAATGCACATTATTTAGGAAAAATCACAGCCATTCATCTATCTGGATAAGATATTTCTAAACAAATACTAAATATACAAATGCACATTCCTTAAAACAATATACACAAGCATAATATATAACAAGCCATGAATACTCTTGCTATTCTGCAACAAATCACACCTCCACACATCACAAAATCAACTCCATGGCCACAAAGCAGCCGAGCCCTCCACCCCAACCGGCGTGAAACGCCGTTCCCGCCACCAAGAATGTGGCGGCTGCACGGCGGAGCAAAGAGCTTCGCCAGCAGCCCAAAAGACGGAGAATCCATCACAAGAAAAAGCAACAGAGCAAGAAATGAAAAGAATTACACTGATGATGATGACGATGATAAAATACCTGAGGTGGTGTGGGAGAGGATGATATCAAGAATTTTGTTCTACGTTGGGGTCCCATTAGGGATTGGTTTTGCTTTGCTGCAAATTTTCAGTGTGTTGGGAGAACAAGAACTGTGGGATGTGCCCAAATGGCTGCCACTGCTGACCACTTTTGTTACTTTTGGAGCTTCAGCGCTTGGCATTGCTTATGGCAGTCTGTCCACGAGTTTGGATGCAGAGGAAGAGGGGTCGTTTCTTGGGTTCGAGCAGGTGGAGAAGAATTGGGCAGAGATGTGGAAGGAAGAAGATGACACTGGCAGTAGGTAGTTTGAGTATGAGATTTCTTTTTTGGTAAAATTATTACTCTCTTAATGTGATAGCATTAGTTGTTGTTACCCACTTTAAGAAGTGTTTATGGGTTCGTTTAGTTTGTAGTAAATAAATTATTTTGGAAAAATTAATAATATTAACACCATATACCAAAAAGAGTAACAAAATTACAACTAATTTGAGCAAAGTGTAGCATGTCTAATTGTGTAACCAATGCAATTAACTTTAAAATTATTTTATTTAATAGTTATATATTCTTTTTTCTTGTATGAATAATCGTTTGAAAAAAGTAAACACTTTAAGTTAACCAAAATTACTTCAAGTTATTATCTTATAAGGTTTTAAATTTGAATTATAAAAATTATAATATTTCCTATTCAAGTCCTCCAAAGAAGTAAAATATTAAAAATAAATTAAATACTATTAAATAATAATCACAACACTAATATCTATATTGTTCGATAAAACATCAGACCCCTTTAATGTGATTTTGAGGGCTCTATTTCAATATCCTCATTGATATCTTTGGATTATCATAACTAAATAATAGAGTAACTATTATTTACTCTTTTTTTGCATTTTATAATTCAATTGTAACCATATTATTATAATTTTTTTGCTTATCTAAATTCCCAAATGCCTAGTTACTTGTAGTTCAAGTGATATATGTTTTTCCTATTAAGTGAGAGATCTTGTGTTCAGCCCGTAATAGATGCGTTGTGCACTTTATATGCTTTGTGTATAGTTTCTATTTTAATTTATTTAATTTGATACTAGAAATTTTATTTAATTTACGAATAAGAAAATATTGTTTTGTTAAAATGGTGATATTTCGTCATTTGTAATACTCTTTAAAAAAAAATTCAAATAAATATGTTTAAAATATTAAAAATTATAATATTATAAAAAAATAATATAAAATTTTAGCACGTGCATAAAATTACAATAAAATTATCAGCAATAAATAACCCGAAAAAACAGAGGTCCCATATATAATCAAAATGTATTCATCAAAGGCTTTTTGTACTTAAAAGTAATCCGTGTTGAAAAGGTCCAATGAGCATATCGTCTTGTCTTTGTGGAGTACAATTTTCCAAATCAAATGATAAAATTGCTACAGGTCCATAAAGTAGCATGTCATATATTTCTAATTTAGCTTTAAAATGTTGAGTTTACATGCAATTAGCATACTTTAATTTAGGACAACCTATCCAAAAAAATGAAATTATTGAATTATTTATTGCTCATTAATCAATAATTAATTAAATATTTTTTAAACACCTTTCTAGCGTGGAAAATCAACTAACTTAACCAAACCAAAAGCCTCGTGGCTCTCGCCAAATAATCATAGGCAACGTCGTACTTAGGCGTCTTTTGTAATGTGACAATCATTTCTTTTTCATTTTTACTTTTAATTTTTCATCTCTAGCTGTCTATTTTAAATTAAACTAATCATTTAATTAACAAAGTAAGCAAACAATTTAAAATTGATAAATTTTAAATATTTATTGTGTTATATATTTAATATTTTTAAGTGACACCTATGTATGCCAAGAACTAAGATCTAAGAGTGAGTTTATATCGGAGATGAAGCCATTCCAATACAATTTATTTGTATCATTTGAGTCCGTTGCAAGTTAAATTATGGAATTTAGAACCTGAAACATAAAATAAGATAAGAATATGATAAAGAATGTTCTACTTACATTTTTTTTAATATTTGAGTCACAATCAAGGTATTGAATTAGTTATGAGTAAAAATGAGAATAACTATCTAAATTAATCTGAATAAGGAAGTATTTATATAAAAACGAGTGTATGAATCTATCATATAAAGGTCGAATGGAGGGGCTTGATACTTCCATGAGCCCTAAATTGATGGACACAATTACAATATTTGGGTATAAGGATGCAACGGGGCGGGTTTTCACTCAACTCGAACCCGCCCCCCACCCCTGCATATGTTTTATAATATCCCAATTTGCCCCTATTTCCCCCCATGAGATTTAAGTGTAAAAATCCAAAACTTACCCACAATATATAAGTAGAACTCGGACCCTACTTGATCCTATATATACCTAATTATAAATTTTATTAAATACTATGTACTATATAATTAACAAAATGCTATGTTTAATTGGATCATCACACAATTTACTTTTAAAAAATGCATTCTTTTAAACAAAATCAACATGAAAAATTTAATTCATGTTAAAATTGCACAATAGTACAAATCAATTTGGATAAATTAAAAAAAATTTAAAATTCTGCAAATTACATATTAAATTGTGATAAAAAAATATTATCAAATATCAAGTTATGAGACTAAAAGAATTACGTTTAAAATTGAATTTTTAATACATATTTGTTAAAATTTGAAATATATATTATATAGATAAATATTTCAGATCGGAGTGGGACGAGTTGACCATAAACATGAACTCAATCTGCCCTGCAAGTATAAATGTTTAAACTTGCCCCACCCCATTGTGAGGCGAGTTTTCTACCTGCCACAATTGGATCGAGTAGAATTGAGTAACCGCGGTTCGGATTCAAAATGTCATCCATATTTGGGTATTTCTTTGTTATTTCAATGACAAATTATCTTTTTAAATTTTATCCCATATTAAAGAACCAGTAACAGAAATTACTATTGATATTGTTTAAATTCATCATAATATATAAAAAAAATTTAATCCCATGAAATGTTATTCTATTAATCAACGTCGTAAAGATTTTTACCTGTCGTGAAGACTTTAATTTAACAAAAAAAGATAAAATAATTCATAATTAATTTAAGAATTTTAACTCTTTTAATATAAAATATAATTTGATATCATTAATTATAATATTTGAAAAAATCCACTCCAAAAT
>JACGDI010004002.1:126165-161505 GCA_014898725.1 Jacaranda copaia | reverse complement strand
GATAATTTTACCCATGCCTATATTTTATTAAATAGAGAGAATAAGATTCATTCCTCGCATTTTTTTGAATGCTCGTGAATTTGGGTAAGTTTTTGCAAGTCTACTCCAAGGTCAAGCTGCCGTGCACTGTGCCTCTGTCCTTTCACTTATGGCGGCATTTTATGCTATATTGCCTGTCCAGTATTACATGTCCAATTGGACTAATGCCAAAAGTGGTCGGCTGAGTGAACAATTCATTAACACTAATACAGATAATACTGTCATATTTGGCAGCCACAAAGTGAAATGGATGGCAACTCCAAGAACGAAGGTTAATAGTCATAAATCTAAGACTATGAGATATTTCTCTAATATATTTTCAAATATGTAATCTTTTTCCATGGCACATGTACTATTTGTGTTTGGGCGTCATTAAATAGAAATTAATATTTTGTATATACAGTACATAAAGCTAGTTCAAAAGTTTATTTTACTCATTAATTTATATTATGATTTGTCCTTTATATATTTAATACTATGCGGATTTTAGGTTCTCATATCTTTAGCATGTGCATCATATTGTATTTTAAGTATTAATTTTTTTATACATACAAACATTAAGAATTTATTAAGATTTTAATTCCACATCTAACGTAAGCAGGTATGAAATTAATGGCAATAAATCAATTATTTGAGGGTCAGTGTCAATTGACCACAGCGAGAAGGACACTTCTTGGAAGCATTATTAGTGACATGTAGAATTCACCTCTCAGGATAAGCTTTCAAATCTAAGACGCATCTCTTCAAAATAAACTAGTCACCTTTTGAAAATCCACCAAAATTGACTGCTATGTTACAATATTGAATTTGTCGCATAAATGATGTGACTTCGTGATTTATCCTGCCCTTTTGCAAGAAAATTAAAATTCAATTTAATCAAATTATTGGGCTTTGTTTGTTTATAAATTTTTAATATATTTTTCAACTCTCAAAATTTAAACAAATAAATACTGCATATTTTTCTCAATTCTACTTTTAAAATACAAAATTTATTTCTAAAAAATCCTTACTATTTTCAACTCCACATCATTCCCCAAGCACCATACATTTTTTTATCATTACAAATATATATACATACTACAACTTTTATAATATATATATAAATATATATATATATATAAATAATTTTAAAATATTCATTTTATTCAACGAATTCAATAAAAAATTTATTAATGTAATATCTTATTCCCCTCAAAACATAAACAAACAAACCATTTTCTCATAATTCATTCTTTACCTACTAATCAAAATACAAAAAAACAACTATCACATTTTTCAACTGCACTTTTCAAAATTCATTCTCCCAAAAATTTTTAGGAGAGTACCCAAATTCACATCCAACAAAGCCTTGGATTTTTTTTTTAAGCAATAGCTTATATATATGTGACAATATTTAAGGCCCTCTTTTTGAATACAAAACTCTAGGAATATATATAATCACCAAAAAGGAAATAAGCCAACAATTAAATACCCCTTTCTAAAATAGAACCATAACTTGTTAATTAATTTTTGTACTTTTTCAACAAATAACACAACCAATAGGGTAGTCCTCCACAATTGTATAGTGATACGGCGGCGGCGGCGGCGGCGGCCCGGCTGGCGGCTGATACTGGTAGCATAGATAATAATAGGGGTGTTGATAGATTGCCGGATAAGCCTCCAGCAATAGGGCCGGATACCCTTTCGGGTCGTCTTTCTTCTTGTCATCCTTCTTGGCCTCTGCTTTCTGGCCCTCGACCTTTTTGGACTCTTCTTTCTTCTTTTCGGGCTCTTTTGCCGGCCCGACGGACTCTATCTCGGTGTGGCAAATTTTCCTTAATTTGGCCACCAAAGCCACCGGATCTACGTGTCCGGTAACGGTCAACTTTTTGTCCTTTGAATCAAGTGCAATTGACTCCACCCCTGTTAAGATCCAAAAGAGTAATTATTAAAAGCTTGTGGGTTGTTTCAGAATATTACAAAGATCCGGGGTTTACTTGAAAATTTATTTGGCTTAGTTAATAGTTAATATTAACCTGAGATGCCGGAGCCCTTTTTCAAGGCTTTTTGCCTGATTTTCTCATCAGCAAACTCCAACTTCAGCACAACTTTCTGCAAGAAGAAGGGTCAAAATTGAGAATTCACATCCAAGAATGGTTTGAATAAGGAAACTTTCCTCGTTTTCAGCTAAAAGATAGACAAAATTGAAATCCGAAAACAGTGCAAAATTTATGCCTTTTGAGTATCAGAATCTGAAAAGGCAAAGACCCAGAAAAAAATAAAAATAAATAGAAACTTTTATTACATCCTCAAAAAGTCCCTAGTAGAGAACAAAATCAAGAATCAGAATCTACTGCACTCACGTTCATTTTTCTTTTCTTGAGAAGTTTCGAGATCCGAGGAAAAGGATTTTCTCCGGCAAAGTCGCCGATCAAGAATTGATTTAAGAGAAAAAGGAAAAAGAATTTCAAATTGGAGGAGAAATCGAAGTAAGGAGATGAAGAAATGCCCAGCTCTCCAAGGGCTGATCGGTTTATATAATAGCAAGTGAAGTAACTGAGTCCACTCGAGTCAAAATCGCAAGTCCACGGTCAAGAATTTCTCTCTGCAAATGTCTTGTTATATATAGTTTGATCTCCTAAGGAATTGTTCACGTGGAATTTCAATATTAAGAACACACCATTCTCTGTGAAAACAATATGTATTTTTTTTGCCTTAATTGCATATGAATCTTTGATATCATATCACACGAGACAGAACTAGAAAAGTTAATGAGTTGTAAGCCTTCACATCATATATATATATATATATTAAATATTCTTTTTAGATAAATTATTCATAATATGTTTGGAGGTAATTCTAGTGTTCAATAATTTTATGAGTTTAAGCATGAAAGAATCAATGAGTAGCTGCAGTTTTATACCATATATCCAAGATGTACATTTTACAACATACTAATTATTTCAGCCTAAAGTAAGTATCCTCCTACTACAGACCAAAAAAGGCGCATCTCCACCGATACTTTAAGTCCAACCGCGACAGGGCACATTATTAGGAAAAAACACAGCCATGCATCTATCTGGATAAGATATTTCTAAACAACACTCGCTAAATATGCAGATGCACTTTCCTTAAAACCATATAAACAAACATAATATATAACAAAGCCATGAATGCTCTTACCGCTCTACGAAAAATCACACCTCCACAAGTCACAAAATCAACTCCATGGCCACAAAGCAGCCGAGCCCTCCATCACGTCGGCCGTGAAACGCCATTCCCGCCACCAAGAACGTGGCGGCTGCATGGCGGAGCAAAGGCCTTCACCAGCAGCCCAAAAGACGGAGAATCCATTGCCAGAAAAAGCAACACAGCAAGAAATGAAAAGAACTGCACTGATGATGATGATAAAATACCTGAGGTGGTGTGGGAGAGGATGATATCAAGAATTTTGTTCTACGTTGGAATCCCATTAGGGATTGGTTTTGCTTTGCTGCAAGTTTTCAGTGTGTTGAGAGAACAAGAACTGTGGGATGTGCCCCTGCTGACCAATTTTGTTACTTTTGTAGCTTCAGCTCTTGGAATTGCTTATGACAGTCTGTCCACGAGCTCGGATGCAGAGGAAGAGGGGTCGTTTCTTGGGTTTGAGCAGGTGGAGAAGAATTGAGCAGAGATGTGGAAGGAAGAAGATGACACTGACAGTAGGTAGTTTGAGTATGAGATTTCTTTTTTGGTAAAATTGTTACTCTCTTAATGTGATAGCATTAGTTGTTGTTACCCACTTTAAGAAATGTTTATTGGTTTGTTTGTTGTAAGTAAATTGCCCACTTTAGTTTGTAGTAAGTAAATTACTTTGGAAAAATTAATAATATTAACACCATATACCAAAAAGAGTAATATAATTACAACTAATTTGAGTAAAGTGTAGCATGTCTAGTTGTGGAACCAATGTAATTAGCTTAAAAATTATTTTATTATAATAGTTATACTTTTTTGTTTCTTATATGAACAATCTTTTGAAAAAAGAAAACTAAAAATAATTTTAAGTTAACCTAAATTATTTCAAGTTATTATTATGTAAGGTTTTAAATTTGAATTATAAAAATTATAATATTTCCTATTAAAGTCCTCCAATGAACTGAAATATAAAAAACAAAATTAAATACTATCAAATAATGATCACAATACTAATATCTATATTGTTTAATAAAACATCAATCCCATTTGATGTGATTTTGAATGCTCTATTTAAATATCCTCATCAATATCTTTTAATTATCATAACTAAATAACAGAATGTCTATTATTTACTGATTATTCACATTGTATAACTCAAAAATAATAATATTATCATGATTTTTTTGCTTATCTAAACCCCAAATAAATATATTTAAAATATTAAAAAATATAATATTATATAAAAGGATAATATAAATTTCTAACAAGTGGATAAAATTATAATAAAATCGTCAGCATAGAAAAACCCATAAAAATAGAGGTCCCATATATGACCAAAATGTATTCATCAAGATTTTTTGTACAAAACAGTAATCCGTGTTGAAAACGTCAAAAAGTGCATATCGTTTTCTCTTCGTGGAGTACAATTTCCCAAGGGCACGTTTGATGTATGACATCAAGCACTGCAATAAGGATCAATCTTAGTCAATCGCATATATGATGATATCTATTACTAGGAATGCCGGCTGGCCCACGCTTGATTCTTGGCTCGTTACTGTAGCCACAATTACCGATTATTCACATAGCGGGGATCACACTCCGTTGGGCAATGCTGATTGCCAGCAAAATCTCAATATTGCCCTCAATCTTTCTTTTTTTTTTTAACATCATGGACCCAATTTCTGAAATAATGACAGAATGGACATATAAATTATGGTTAATTGTATTAAACCCCCAATTTATAGCCTTCATTGCATATTGCCCCATAATCATGATTGATGTACAATTTTATTCCTTGAACTAATTAAAAAATATAATTTCACCCCTAAACTAATAAAAATATTCGTTAACGCTACATTTTACACTATTTTAGTGAAATCTAATAAGAATATTTTGTTGTCTTCAGCCCATGTGCCCAATGTTCATTGGTTATATTTCACCAGAACAATGCAAATGTAGTGTTGGTGAATATTTTCATTAGTTTAGGAGGTAAAATTGCACATCAATAATAGTTGGGAGGTAATGTGCAACGAGGGCCATAAGTTGGAGGATTTAATACAATTATCCCTATAAATTATAGTGGAAAGTATCAAACAACAGACTAGACTGGATTGTGAGATATATGGGTGGGGACTAATTTTTAATTGCAATCTTGTATATCAAAATGGTGGCTAATATTTCATTATTATACCACTACTATAATATTCACTACTATTAAAATTTCAAATTAAACGTGACCCAAATCAAATATAAAATTGCTACACATCCATAAAGTAGTATGTCATATATTTCGAATTTAGCTTTAAAATTTTGAGTATTCATAGAATTAGACAACCTTAATGTAGGATAATCCATCCAAAAGAAGAAATTATTGAATCGTTTATGACTCATCAATCAACAATTAACTAAATATTTTCTTTAAACACCTTTCTAGCATGGAAAATCAACTAACTTCCCCAACCAAAGCCTCGTGCCCCTCGCCAAATAATTTTATGTCGCTCATACTTAGGTGTCTTTTTAATGTGACATTCATTTATCGTTTAATTAATAAAGTAAGCAAACAATTTAAAATTCATAACTTTTAAATATTTTTTGTGTTATTTATTTAATATTTTTAGGTGACGCCCAAGAACTAAGATCCAACAGTTGTTCTAGGTTGAAAATGAGATCATATTTTTAGGTGACCCCAAGAACTAAGATTCAAGAGTTATTTTAGGTTGGCAATGAGATCATCTACAATATAATCTATTTGTATTCTTTTAAATCTTTTAGATTCATCAAATTATGAGATTTAGGATCTCGAATAATAATAATAATAATAATAATAATAATAATAATAATAATAATAATAATAATAATAATAATAAAAATAATAATTTGAGAATCTAGTAGAAAAAGTTCTATTTATAATCTTTTGATGTTTAGGTTACCCACCAAGGTATTGAGATTGGATAAGTTGAGTAAAAAATACGAGAGTAGCTTGATTAATTCGAATAAGGAGGTATTTATATAAGAGTAAGAATATGGACATAAGAACTTCACATAAAGGTCCAATGAAAGGGCAAGATACTTCTGTGTGTCCCAAATTGATGAACACAACTGTAATATTTGGATATTTCTTTGTTATTTCAAGGACAAAATCATCTTTTCTGGCTTTATCCCATGTTAAAGATATGGCTACTAATATTGTATAAATTCATCATAACATATATATAAAAAAAATTAATCTTGTGAAATATTATCCCATTGATTGACGTTGTAAAATTTTTTACATTTCGTAAAAAAATTAATTTAACAAGGAAAAGGAGAAAATAATTTCTAATTAACTTAAAATTTTGAATTCTTTTAACATAAAATAAAATTTGATATCATTAATTATAATATTCGAAAAATGATAATCCACTCCAAAATCAGCTGCCGTGCCCTGTCCTCCTAGTTATGACGGCATTTTATGCCCTATTGCCTGTCCAGTATTATAAGGCCAGTTGGACTAATAATTTTATATATCTATATTATTAATAAAATGTCTACTGTTTTTGTGTATTTTTAAATATATATTTTTTAAAATATTTTTATTTTAATTTTTTATCCGATAACTGTAGAATAACCACCCACTCCATTCCTACCACATTACTACTGCTTAGTTCCACAATGATTGATGAATATTATAAATATATATATTTATTTATCTACAATTTTTTTGCCTTTTCAATTATTCTACAGCTATATTATATGCCAGTTATATTATATTATTATTTTTATTTATTAATAGTTACATGCATCAAGTTCGCACAACCACTAGTTACATATAAAGCATCTATCCCCTTTTTGATATGTTTTGTGGTAGTCTCCCTATAATATCCTTAATCTTATTTTTTTAATTCTCATAATTATTTAGATAGTTATCTTTTCTCTTTTTTAATATTTTTCTCTTCATTTTTTTATTTTTTTTCTTTTTTCCTTTTCCTTATCACTAATGTTTAAATAAACGCATCGAAAATATTAAAAAAAAATAGTAATATCTAAAAAAGTAAATGAATGTTTAGGAAATTTTAGCACACACATTGAGTCTGCCAAAACTGCTAATTAGATATAATATAAATTGCGTGTGTGTGGGGTATATACATACATACATATATATATATATATATATATATATATACGTACGAACAATCTACCTTGTTTTCTTTTTTTAAACTTAGAGTTAATGCCAAAAGTGGCCGGCTGGGGGAACAATTAATTAACTCTAAGACAAATAATACCACATCATATTTGACAGGCACAAGCGAAAATGAAGGTAACTCCAAGAAGAAGGGTTAATACTCATAAATCTACTAATAAGACGACTTCTCTAATATATTTTCAAATATGTAAATCTTTTTCTATGACCCAAGTACCATTTGTGTTTGATCTTAATTAAATAGAAATTAATATTTCATATATAAAATACATAAAGTAAGTTGAAAAAACTACAATGTTTATTTTACTCATTAATTTAGATTATGACTCGTCATTTATTTAATACTATGCCATTTTAGGTTCTCATATCTCTAGCATATATATAGATGAGGAAAGACTTTTTAAAAGACTAAAGTGTCATTTTTCTTAAAGCAAATTTGCTAACAAGGCCCAAAGATGTACGTCCCATTCATACAGATCGACCCGACCCATGTTTGGGAACTAGGGGAATCTTATTGCCACATGTAAGTTCATGATTATCACCACATCAATCCAATAGTGTCTAGTTAATTCAACTGTCAATTATAAATACTTAATTATTTAATGCTTTTAAAGTAACTCAAAAAATATAATTCTCACCTTCTCCTTTCATATCACTACCTATTAATCTCTAAAATTCACTTCCTTCTTTCTATCGATTACACTATTAAGCACTCACTCAAGCGATCGACATCTCAATCTACGACAAATATACTGATATTATTTTTTATAATATTATACATCATATATATATATATCACGTATTAATTATTATTTATATATATATATATTAAAAATTTATTAAGATTTAAGCTCTGAATTTGACTATGCAAATAATAGAGCAATGCCAATAAATCAATTATTTGAAGTGTAATGTTAATTGACTAGAGAGACAAGGAAGCATTATTAGTGATGTCACTAACATGAATTGACCTCTCAAGATAAGCTTTCAAAATTCAAGATGCATCTTTTCATAATAACCTAGTCACCCTTTGAAAATTCACCAAAAGTAACTCCTATGTTTCAATGTTGAATTTTAAATGAAAAAAAATTAAAAAAAAGAATTTCTTCGTAAATGATGTAACTTTGTGAGTTATCCTGCCATTATGCAAGAAAATTAAAATTCAATTTAACCAAATTATTGGCATTTATTTAAAGCAATAACTTACATATATACATGATAATATTTAAAGCCCTCTTTTTTAATACAAAACTCTAGAAATATAATAACCAAAAAAAGAAATAAACCAACAATTAAATACCCCTTTCTAAAATAAAACCATAACTTATGAATTAATTTCATACTTATTCAACAAATAACACAACCATTAGGATCCTCCTCCACACTTCTATGATAATACGGCGGCGGCGGCGCTCCGGCTGGCGGCTGGTAAGGCTGATAGTGTTGATAATAATTGGGGTGTTGATAGAATGCTTGATATGCCTTCAGCAATTGGGCCGGATCCTCTTTCGGGTTGTCTTTCTTCTTATCATCCTTCTTGGCCTCTTCTTTCTTGGGCTCCTCCTTTTTAGGCTCTTCTTTTTTCTTTTCCTCCTTCGCCGGCCCGACGGACACTATCTCGGTGTGGCAAATTTTCCTTAATTTGGCCACCAAAGCAACCGGATCTACGCCACCGGTAACGGTCAATTTTTTGTCCTTTGAATCAAGTGCAATTGACTCCACCCCTGTTAAGATACAAAAGAGTAATTATTATAAGCTTATGGGTTGTTTCAGAATTTTGCAAAGATCTGGGGTTTACTTGAAAATTTATTTGGCTTAGTTAATAGTTAATACTAACCTGAGATGCCGGAGACCTTTTTCAAGGCTTTCTGCCTGATTTTCTCATCGGCAAACTCCAATTTCAGCACAACTTTCTGCAGAAAACAAAGGTCAGAGTTGAGAATTCACATCCGAGAATGGTTTGAATAAGGAAACTTTCCTAGTTTTCAGCTAAAAGATAGACAAAATTAAAATCTGAAAACAGTCAAAATTTATGCCTTTTGAGTATCAGAATCTGAAAAGGCAAAAACCCAGAAAATATAAAAATAAATAAAAACTTTTTACTACATCCTGAAAACGTCCCTAGTAGAGAACAAAATCAAGAATCAGAATCTACAGCACTGACCTTCATTTTTAAATTTCTTGAAAAGTTTCGAGATCCGAGGAAAAGGGTTTTCTCGGAGAAAGTCGCCGATGAAGAATTGATGTAAGTTAAAAGGGAAAAAAGAAGAGGAATATTCAAATTGGAGGAGAAATCGAACTTGGGAGATGAAGAAATGGAGTTGCCCAGATCTCCAAGGGCTGATCGGTTTATATATTAGCAAGTGAAGTAACCACGTCAACTCGAGTCAAGATCGTAAGTCTACGGTCAAGAATTTCTCCCCAGTCGCCCTGTTGATTTTCTTAAGAACCTGTTTGGTTTTATTTCCAAACTCCGTTCTTCCATTTTCTACTATAGAAATCATTGGCTTTATTTGGTTATATTCTCCCAAAATAATTTAGAGAATATAATAAAATATATACTTTTTTTTTTAAAATAAATTTTTAAAATGATCAAATTATTTCTATTATTTAACTGATAAATAACTAAAAAATTCATATTTTATATATTATAATCATTATCAATCATATATACATATATTTATATATCACAATATTTTATTACTATATCATAATAAAAAATACTACTAAAATCTATTTACACCTTTAAAATTTAACAAAAATGCATTGATTTGATTACTACAGTAAAATTTGTTTTCTTCCAAAATATAAACAAGCATACCAAATTGTCTTCTTACATTTTTCAATGCAAATTTCACGTTTCCTAACACCATTCTCAAAACTCATTTTCCGAAAACATATAATCCAAAATAAATGATTTGTAAACAAACATTATCATTACTTTTTCAAAATTTTCATCCAATATAATATCAATTTTCATGTTCAAAACATATTCTCCAATAAATTATTTATATTTTCTCAATAATTTATGTACCTTCCCTCTCTATTCTATTATTTTTATCATTCTCTTTCTACAATATATTAAAACTAATATAATCATTACATTTTCAAATATTTCATTCAAATACATTTTTATTTCCACATCGCATTTGCCACTTTAGAAATAATGAAAATGAAAACAAAACCAAACAACCCTTCAGCACAGTATCATTTACGTGAAAACTAGGAAAGTTTGGTCAGGGATGGTGTCAGTTATCGTGAAACAATTCTTTTTAAAAAATCTGACCAAATAGGTATGTCATTTTGGAAGAAATTTCGAGAGAAGGGACATGCCTTCTCACAAAAAATGATCATAATGACATGTTTATAATACCCTAAACCCTTTGTAGAATCTAGAATTGTAAATGGATAGGATAATATTCTATTCAAATCCAAAATATTATACCTATATTCATACTCACATTCATACTTATTAAGCCAACATCCAGCTAAGTACAAGAAATAAATTTATGTAATAAGGTTTTGTTTGATGTTGCTTTAAAATAAATATTTGGGAGAATTTATTTTGAGGAGAAAATTGAGGAATACAACGCATTTTTGGTTTTGTTTGTAGGTGGTTGTAGTGTTTTGTTCTTTTTCTTTCTTTTCTTTTCTTTTTTTTTTGAAATGTGATATTTTTTATTTTAACTATCAAATAAATAGGTATTTTATTCAGTTAGTAAAATGAAATGTATTTAATATTAATATTTTTTGCATGTATAATTGTAATGAATATGACATATATATTTAATAATTTGTTTTAAAATGATATTAGAACTATTAAAATTCATATGGAATTTCTCTTTGAAGATTAGGGTTTATGGTATTTTGACAATAATTCAACACATTTTAAAATATGAGTTTGGAGAACTATATCCCGTTTGATCATCCTAAGACAATTTGGTTAGTGTGAACCCATGGAAACACTTTAGCCCTACCAAATAGGAAAAACATAGGACACAACTAATTTTCCTTGCCTCTCATGCTTGTGGACACGCATAATTCACCAGCAATTCTTCTCTTGTAGGAATTGTTAATAACTATTTTATGTGATCCAAACTATAAGATATTCTTTATTTGCAAAGAATTAACAATAATTGGAAACTACAACGTGAGCAATCATGCATGGGTGCGGTGTTGTTTGCATGGGGATGGCTACGATTCAATACCCATATTTTTAATTTAACATTCTATACTCTTTAAAAAGTTGATATGTGTACAAATATCTTTTTTAAATTAATAGTAATTAAACTAATTTACTATACTAACTTTTTCTAACTAAATTAAAAATAAAATAGTTTTCAATATGAAATACCTTATCCTTGGACAAATATCACGGCAAAATTGCAATTTTTGTTTTTTAACTTTACCCATTTTGGATTTGGTCCTATAAGTTGCATAATTGCAATTCTAGTCCCATAAATATCAAAAAAATTTCACTTTTTGTCCTTTTTTTGCCGGAGCCAGCAAAAGTCGCTGGAAAAATTGAAATTCATAAATATTAAAATATTTTTTTTAATTAGTAAATAATTATAAATTATATATAAATACATATTAGTATAAATAGATGTGTACATATATGTGTTTTTTTTTTAAATTCAAAGTTGTGCCAACTAAGCGAGTTAGAAAAATACTATTGATATGGTAGATTAAATTTTTTTGTTTTTTAATTAGTAAAATAATTATAAATTATATATAAATATATTATATATGATATATATATATATATATTTATTATATATCTAGTTGGCCATTTTATTATTTTTAATTAATCAAGCCACGTTAGCTACCAGCAAGGCAAAACTCCAATAGGCACGCTTCCAACAAGGCACATCAACTTTTCCGACAACTTTTGCCAGCTCCAACAAAAAAAGGATGAAAAGTAATATTTTTTTATACTTATATGACTAGAATTGCAATTGTGCAACTAATAGGACCAAAATCCAAAATAGGTGAAGTTACAGGACAAAGATTATAATTTTTCCCAAATATCACAAATATAATACTTAAGAGATTTAAGAATTTTATTAAATATATTATAATTGATGATGTAAATGAGACATAATAATATTTTATATGAATATGATTTATGTTTCATTAGATTAAATTCCATACACCTTTTTTTTTTTGAAAAAATTTAATTTGACCCTCTGTAAAATGTGATATGAGCGATTTACCTCTTTGCAATAAAAAAAAAAAAGAAGTTGAAATGCCGCCTTATATTTTTAAAAATGAGTGAAAAATCCCCCTGAGGCTATAAGTGGAGTGCACGCTCCAAAAAATACTAATGGTTGTGGTTTTTTTTTATATAAAATGACTATTATGTCAATCATTGAATTTTTTTTGTTTAAATGAATGACCCAAATTGAATAGTATTTAATATTTCTAAAAACTATATAAAAAATTATTTATACATTTATATACATATATACAACATATTATATATTATAATATATTTATCAATATTATATAATATATATTACAAATATAATATAGTATTATATATATAGACTGCCACGACCAAGGCTGCCATGGCAGCACTGCCAACCGAATCTGGACAAATTTGACTAGTGACCGTCGTGTATAAAAAAAAAGGGAAAAAGAAAAAAGAACTTGGCTTAGGCATATCCATCTATGCTGTCTCTAAGCTCCAAAGTTTAGTCTTCTGTGGTTGTTTCTTCTAAAGAAATTAAGCGTATTTGTGTATGAAGAAAATGAGAGAACTTTGATCTAAATAATCTAATATAGGCAATTGGGTAATGAGTGGGGGTTGGGTTGACTTGTGATTCTAACTTGAAAGAGGGTTTAAGTGCAGTTATTCTTTCAATAAGTAAGCCCATGTATTTGATACATAACTTTATAGTATATCAGAAGAAATGGTGCCTATGTGCTAATTTGTGTCTCTACCACATAAAGACTGTGAGACAGATAAAACAGAATATTCATGCAGACCAATGATCCTCTAAGATAATTTCTTTTTCTTATATATGCATATATGTTACTTGGAACATCTTTATACAAGTTAAAAAGTTCAGATCTTTTTAGCAGAAAGTTTGTCTCAGTGATGATAGTGTGAAAGTAGATTGTTATCTTGTACTTGGATTGAGGTTAAATTAATGAATACGCTTGCAGGATTTGAACAATAAGATATGAAGCAAATGTTTTATTTAGATGCTTGTGTTGTAGGAGAACAGGGGAAGTTTTATTTCTGTTTTGGTAAATATCAGGTTTGCTGAGGGGTTCTTGGTTAAGGTACTTCAACGTTTAAATTAGTTTACTCGACTGGAAGATAAACTAGTAGAGTGAGGGCTTTTGAGTGTTAAATGACATACCTTGCTAAAGGCTGGTAATAGGATATTTATAGTCTTCTCAATGAGGTTGATATATATCTATGATGCCTTTGTTGCACATGGAGGGTTTTTGTTCTTGCCTGAGGGCCTTTAAGTCATTTCCAACTTGTGTAATATTCCAAGTGGCATTGTCTCCAATTACCTAGAACAAGGTGGTATATTGATAACACACACTAACTTGGCGAGGCAAAAAGGTGGTACGGGTAGTGGCATGCGTCATTAATATAGAGGTATGCCGCTTAGTAGAGCATTCAACACGATTGAGAGGTTGTTGCCTCGATTCGACTTCTCTGATTGAGATAAATACCTCTACGAGACAACTCTATGGGTTTTGGTCGACAAGGTGCAACTCTATTGTGCTCAAGTCTTCTTGGTTGAATGCTGAGGGACACATTTTTGATGGTGATCGACTATAACTTGGTTGACAGGGCAAATGCTGCTCAGTGCGATTGAAACTCGATCGCCAATACAGTTGGCCCACAACAAGTTGGGCCTAATTGGTAATTGAGCAGTCTCACAAAAAATCTCTAATTTAGCTGAGTATTATTAGATTGAACTTGTTAAACTATCACATATCAATGAATATAATACATGTCATCTTAAGAATTATTCATTTATTTAAAATGTTAAGTGTATTCATTTGTTTTTATTAGACTTACGAATATTTTTAAGTCCAAGTATACTTGAAACACTTTAATATATAATTTTTTTTCCTATTTTTAGTTGTAAGCATGTTCTCTATCATTTATAATGTTTTATTATAATTTATTTACGTGTAGATTTTATTTAAATTTTTTTTGATTAAATACAAATCTCTTGACATTAAAATTTTGTTATTATCAATTTCATAGTTTCACGCTTGTATCGAATAGACATTTAGTATATTCTGAATCTTTGCTTATTATATATATATATATATATATATATATATTGCATATGCATTAACGACTGATGTACATAATCAAAGCCCCCTAAATAATCTCCTTGCGTACACACCTCGAAGAATTAGAATAAAACCAACAAGTATATCCTTTAAAACGAAAATAAAATCATAACTTATAAATTAATATTTAATACACGTGGCAGTTCATTCTAGCAAACGATTGAAAGGAAAATTAACATAAACGTATCTTCAAATCAAGTACCTTTAGTATCCTTTTAATTAATTTATTTAAGCTTAACTTTGTGTAACATCTCCCATATTTTGTACTAATATTTTTTTATTATATTATAATATCATATACCATAATCAATCTCTAAATTCTAACAATTTTAAACATTACAAATTTTTTTTCATACTGATAATAGTTCAAGTTTTATTTGAATTATTCATTAGTATTATATTATAAAATAAATGAATAAAATATATTAGAAATTTTATAATGATATAAGGGCACATTTGATATAGAATTTGAATAGTAGTGGCTATTGTGATAGTGGGTAATTGTGGAAAATTGAATTATTTATTATTTTATTTAATAGGAGAGATTGTGATATAAATTAGGTATTATTGAAATATATAATAATCTGATATTAGGTGTTTGATTGGGCCTATTACATTTTAGATGACTATTTTGCCCTTAAAAAATACAAATACATATAGCATTTAAATTATACCTATGCGTATATGTATATATAAATTAATCTAAAAATTTCAATTTTCTCACTTAGTATAAATTATCAATTTTTAATATATAAATTATAAATTTTGATATATAGATTTTGATTTTCAATATATAAATTATAAATTTTTAATATATAAATTTTGATTTTCAATATATAAATTATAAATTTTTATTATATAAATTTTCAATTTTTAATATATAAATTGTAAATTTAAAAATTGAAAATTTTCAATATATAAATTTTAATTTTCAATCTATAAATTATGAATTTTCAAAAATTAAGTTTTTAATTTTCAACATATAAATTATAAATTTTCAATTATAATTTGCAAGAAGGAGTAAATCAAACGAGCCTTGAGTCTTCACCCAATTTTGTTTTCAGTTGACTTGAGCTCGTGAATTGGAGGGCAAAAATGTAATAGTAACATGAAGAAAGAAGGGTTCGTTTGACCTTTCAGCACACAGGTCTGGATCTTAATGAATCATTGTTGTGTATACATGTTTAAATAATATATATAGTTGTAATATATATTTTTTTGAAAGAGCATTTTAGGGAAAAAGAATATAATTTTATTCATATTGTCAAAATACTATAAAAAGAATAATTTACTGACAATTAGTGAGTGACAATACAAAATATTAGCTTTTATCATCATCAAATCATATTGAAACAAATTAAATAAAAATTATTTTCACTTACAAAATATTATTAATGACAAAAAAAAAAAACTATTATCATTTAATATATTTTATTTGTGACAAGTTTTAGATTGTCGCTTATATAAAGCTATAGGTTCATGCATGTATGGTGAAAACTGTCAATTCTTCCTTTATTTCTTCTTTTTATTGGCTTTTTATTTTTAACAATATTCATTCCGTTGTAGTATTTCCTTTACCAACACCAGATCTAATAAAAACTAACCCTAAGCTTATGAAACTAATAGAGATCAATGGATTGGACAAATTCTTCGTGCCAACAAAACTCAATAAACAAAATAATGAAACCACATTAATAACTAGGCTAATATATTAAAATAAATGTAAAACTTGAACCTATGCTGTTAATCCTAAAAACTTCCATCATTTAATCCAAGGAACAACAGTCATTGCTTTAATCCTTCTTCCCCAATGTTTTTAAATTGGATCGAATAATGAACTGGTAACATTACTGGTTACTGGTTCAACCGGTATGACGTCATAATGATGTAATAATTATATTTAATTTTATAAAAATATATATATATATATATATAATATTTTAATGTTACTAAAAAATAAAACTTTCAATTATATAGAAAGAATATTATTTGAAAAAAAAATTTAACTTACTTATTTTGAAGTACGTTTTTTTTTAAATAATAAAATTTAAAAATCAGTCAACTATAAATCAATAAAAAATAATATTTCACATTAATTTAAATAATCATTTGTTTCATACTTTAACTCAAGTAAAAATAATTTCTTCTACGCTAAAATTTGATATAATTTTAGAGAGATTAAACAAAATAAAATAATAAATTAAATATAAACATTCGTATATAACTACCACTTCATTAAATTTTAAAAAAATAAATTCATATTTCAAAAAATTACATGTCCAAAATTTTTAATCATCATCTTCAACATAATTTTCTCCTTTCTTTTTTTAAAAAAAATTAAAAATTTCAAAAAAAAAAACTGAACTAGTTGAACCGGCTCGATTTTGACCGGTTCAACTGGTTTTTGACCGATTTTCACTACTCCTAATTTTTATGACTCAACCGGACCGGATTGGGCTTCGGTCACCGATCGGACTGGTCGATCCGGCCGGTCCGGTCTAGTTTTCAAAACCTTTCTCTTCCCCAATATGTGGGTTTAGGCATTTCCTTGTACTCCCTAGGTTTGCTTATTTTTGTTGATGTTATACTTTTCATTCCTCTTTCATACTATAGTTCAGTGTTAGAAATGAGTATAAGAAAATATTTAATATATGTGTCATATATTAATAAATTGGAATAGAAAATAGAATATAAATTGGAATTGATGATTTAAACTGAATATAAATTGAAATAGAAGATTTAAACCACCAAACTAACCACCAAAACATAGGCATAAAATAAACAATAAACTGCACCGACCATTCTTTGAAATCTCAAGATCAGAGTAAAAGGATTTTCCTGCAGATGCCAATAGTTGATGAAGTCCAATGGATTATAATCTAATGACATCAAGTTTCTGTTATTATGTGAGAGGTTTTGTGTTCGATCTGAATAAACAGCTTATAGTTCCATCTTATTTAATTTGATATTTGTATTATGTTGATTTATTGTAAGATTGATCTTCTCGATTTGTTAATTGGATCTATAAACTTATTGTAAAGGATACTCTCTTTCTTAAAAAAAAAAAGTTAATGGAAAAAAGAAGAAGAAGAATATTCATTTTAGAGATATTCAATAAATAAGAGATGAAAAATAAAAATAAGCTAATTAAATTAGAATAACTTAAACCCTAAACTAATAATGAACCTTATGTATGTAACCCTAAATTCCAAGATTAAAATCTACTAAGTTTATATAATTCCAACTTTTCAATCAAAGAAAAAATAAATTGGTAAATTTTGTAAAGGAAAGGTAAAACAACGTTAACCATAATTTAGTATGAACTTGTTATATTCTGATATCCCCTAAGACAAAATCTGCTCTTTTGATATAATTATATAGGCTAATTTATAAAACTAATGTTAAAATAATTTTTTTTTATAAAATTACCGCAATTCTGAAAAGTTTGCAAAACTACTGTAAGATGTGGCCTCTAACCACGCCTTTCAAACATTTTTTCTTTTTTTTCTTTTTAATAGAATTAAGAGGCCATGCCTCTTAATTCATAATTTACATGCAAGGCCACGCCTCTTATTTTTGTTTTTTTTTTCTTTTTTTTAATTCTTTATTAAATGAATTTTTAAAAAAAATTATAGGTGTTATATATTTAAAAAAATTATATCTATTATAAATTATAACAAAATAAATGAATAGTTCAAGTATGAAAAAAGAGTAATAGTAATTCATGCAGTAGACTTGTCAATTAAAAATTAATTCAGATTCAAAAAAATAAATAGTTTATAAGAACAAAATCCTATGTCAATGAGTCAACAATTATTTTTATTGATTGTTGCCTAACACTTGTCTTTCTCTTAATAATCATGTATATTCACGCTGCAAAAATGGATCATCTCCAATTTAAGTTCAATTCTAAAAAATAAAATATATATATTTGATAAAGTTATGTGAATGGTGAGTTTTATAAGTGCAATAAATAAAATGGTGGTAAAATTATTTTGGGACAATTTAATATGTCATAATAATGACATACCTTAAAATTATAAATATCATTTATAATTAGAAAGTATGATAATTTTTTATTAATTTATTATTGTTCAGTTGTTTCACATACCTATTTTAACTAAGGTTCTAACATTACAAGCATCCCTTTATGAATTAATATATTGCATCAATTGAAATAAGTACAGAGTACAGTAAATTTATAAAAACATAATTCAATCACTTGTATTTTATAAAATAGTACATTTATAAAAAAAATATAGAATTTATACTATAATTTTACTGCTCAATTCTAATATTTTTTAAAAATTAATTAATTAAATTTTAAATATAAAAAAATGCAACAGGCGTAGTCTATAATATTTTTAAAAAATTAATTAAATTTTAAATATATAAAAAAAAGAAAATACAAGATGGCCACGCCTCTTAATCCTATCAAAAAAAAAAAAAAAATACTTGAAAGGCGTGGCTTGCAGCCACGCCTTACGTTAATTTTGCAAACTATTTAAAATTACGGTAATTTTATAATTTTTTTAATATTATTCTTATAAATTAGCCTGTGGACGGCACCACCACCTTCAATTGGCTAATTTATAAGAATAATGTTATATTTTTTAAAAATATTATAGGCCATGCTTGTTGCATGTTTTTTTATATTTAAAATTTAATTAATTAATTTTTAAAAAATATTAGAATTGAGCAGTAAAATTATAGTATAAATTCTATATTTTTTTTATAAATGTACTATTTTATAAAATACAAGTGATTGAATTATGTTTTTATAAATTTACTGTACTCTGTACTTATTTCAATTGATGCAGTATATTAATTCGTAAAGGGATGTTTGTAATGTTAGAACCTTAGTCAAATAGGTATGTGAAACAAATGAACAATAATAAATTAATAAAAAATTATTATACTTTCTAATTATAAATGATATTTATAATTTTAAGGTATGTCATTATTATGACATATTAAATTGTCCCAAAATAATTTTACCACCATTTTATTTATTCCACTTATAAAACTCACCATTCACATAACTTTATCAAATATATATATTTTATTTTTTAGAATTGAACTTAAATTGGAGATGATCCATTTTTGCAGCATGAATTTACATAATTATTGAGAGAAAGACAAGTGTTAGGCAACAATCAATGAAAATAATTGTTGATTTATTGACATAGAATTTTGTCCTTATAAACTATTTATTTTTTTGAATCTGAAAATTTTTAATTGACAAGTCTACTGCATGAATTACTATTTACTCTTTTTTCATACTTGAACTATTCATTTATTTTGTTATAATTTATAATAGATATAATTTTTTTAAATATATAACACCTATAATTTTTTTTAAAAAATTCATTTAATAAAAAATTTAAAAAAAAAAGAAAAAAAAACAAAAACAAGAGGTGTGGCCGATGCATGTAAATTACAAATTCAGCGGCGTGGCCTCTTAATTCTATTAAAAAGAAAGAAAAATGTTTGAAAGGCGTGGTTAGAGGCCACGCTTTACGGTAGTTTTGCAAACTTTTCAGAATTGCGGTAATTTTATAAAAAAAATTTGTTTTAACATTAGTTTTATAAACTAGCAAATATACCACCAACTTCAAACAAAATTTACGAATTTTAATCTCATTTTAGGACCAAAATAAATAAACAACTAGGTATTCATCACAAAAAAGTTGCTACAAAAATTATTATGTAGCTATGATTATATAACTACAAAATTTTCTTAGCAAATGTAATTTTTTGAAATAACAAACAATAAAAATTATTAATTATCATTATAAGGCACAAATCGTCTATAAGGAATTAATATATAAAAAGATAATCATAAATAACGAATTGATTATAGTGAAGGTTAGTTATGAAAATATTTACTATGAAGTTAAATATGATCAATTTTATAATTAAAGTTGTGAATGCTTTAGCACATTCGTATTAATTTGTAATGTTTTTTTGGGTGCCGGGGTGGTGGTGGTAGTTTGCATTGGGGGTTGGGGGTTTTCAAGTTAATAGTTAATTATGAGCAAATCTGATGCGTTTCCACATTGACCACTGTAAGAGCTGTAAGCATAACATTGCAGTGAAAAGATAAATTCGAGTTTACATCCAGTCATTGATATTATTTGAGTTTTCATCCAAAACCTCTATAAACTTTGTTAAAATAGGATTCTTAAGACAAATCCAAAATGCAATGAGTTTTTTTTCTATGGATTTTTATGCCAATGACGTAAGATGCCTCACCCATATCTTTTATATCAAAATATCTGAAGAGAAATTGTTTCACCTCATGTAGCAATCCTTTGTCATTAATAGCAAGTAAGATGTCATCCACATGCAGTACTAGAAAACAAGTCTTACTCCCACTAATCTTTTGGTATATGCATTGATCTATGACATTCTCTTCAAAACCAAATAAAGAGATAACACCATGGAACTTTAAATACTATTGTCTAGAAGCTTATTTCAATCCATATGTAGATTTCTTAAGCTTACAAACTAAATGTTCACCATCACTAGAGGAGAATCCTTCAGGTTGTTTCATGTAAACATATTGTTTAGATCATCATTAAGGAATGCCATTTTCATATCCATTTGATGCAAATTCATCTCCAAATGGGCATTTAATGCCATAATGACACGAAGAGAATCTTTCTTAGATATAGGAGAAAAAGTCTCTGTGTAATTGATTCCTTCCTTTTGCGTAAATCCTTTGGCAACAAGTCTTGCTTTATATCTCTTGATGTTCCCTAATAAGTCCTTCTTAGTTTTAAAAACCTATTACATCCTATGACTTTTACACCATTGGGCAACTCGACAAGATACTAGACTTTATTTGATGCCATTGAATCTATTTCTTCCTTCATGGCATTGTACCACAATTCTAATTTGCTACAACTCATGGCTTGTGAAAACATTTCAGGATCATTTTTGGCTCCAATAATATACTCAGACTTTTGTAGATACATGACATAGTCATTTGGAATTGTGAATTTCCTTACTTTAGTAGACCTTTTTAATATTTCATTAACATTCTTCGAATGAGTATGTTGTTCAACTAGTTGCTTAACAATTTTAGGCATTTGTTGAATAGGATCTATTGGGTTATCATTAGCAGCTTGTGGAGCTTCAGCGACTGATTGTTCAACATGCGCTTGAACTCGAGGAGTGTTGTGAATAACAATAGTTCGTCCATGATTTGAAGTGGAAGTTTGTGGAACATAATGCTCTCTCTCAGATCCAATACCCAATGATCTATTACTCCCATTGATTAAGTCATTCTGAAAAAACTTTGCATTTCTTGCTCCACAATCCTAATACTATTAGATTGACAATAAAATCTCTATCCCTTAGGCCTTTCAGCATATCCAATGAAATACCCATTGATGGTCCTTCGGTCTAATTTCTTTTCTTATGGGTTATAAATTCATACTGTAGATGGGTATCCCCAAACGCGTACATGTTGCAAATTTGGTTTCCAATCTTTAAATAATTCAAATGGTATCTTTGGGACAAACTTGGTTGGAACTCGATTTAATATGTACATTGCTGTCTTAAGAGCTTCACTTTACAAGAACTCAAGAAGTTTAAAGTATGCTTGCATGCTTCGCACCATGTCCAATAATATTCTGTTTTTTCTTTCTGCTACATCATTTTGGTTTGGTGAACCAGGTATAGCATTTTGGGCAACAATCCCATATTTAGCAAGAAACTTGGGAAAAGACCAGGTGCTTATCCATTTTCAGTGTATCTACTATAGTACTCACCACCTCTATCTAATCACACAATTTTAATTTATTTTCCACATTGTTTCTCTACTTCAGCCTTAAAAACTTTAAAAGCATCTAGTGCTTCATATTTGCTATTAAGTATGTAGAGATACATGTATCGTGAGTAATCATCTATCAAAGAGATAAAGTACTTTTGACAATATGCATTCATATCTGGACAACATATATTTGCATGCATGATTTCTAATAAGTTTGAACTCCTCTTGTTACCTTTCTTTGACATGGTCTGCTTACCTTTTATGTAGCCCACGCAAGTCTCGAAATTAATAAAATCTGGAGCACCAATTACTCTATCATTCACTAATTTCTTAATTCTCTATATGGAGATATGTCCCAATCTTTGGTGCCACAACATAGAAGAATTCTTATTCTTAACATATCTTTTAACACTAACATTATTTTGAGCATGCAAAGCAATATGAGTGGCATCATTTTGTAAATTGATTCGAAAAAGACCATCAAGTAATAATATCATTCCCAGCAAGTTTAGATTAATAAAATAAATTGAAAATATCATCTGAAAAGTTATAGAAATACCTATAAGGAACAGGTCTTGAAACTAAAATTAAATTCCTAGAAAAACTTGGAACGTAAAATGTCTTTTTCAAATTCAAAATAAAGCCACTACTAAGAATTAAGCTGTATATCCCAATAGTTTTCACATGAGAATTTATCTTATTTCCAAAATGGATGTACTCCTCACTTCCCATTGGTTTCTTTAGGTTTTGCAAACCCTGCAAGGAATTTGTAACATGGATTTTAGAACCAGAATCAATCCACCATGTGTTATGACTAACATCAACCATATTAGATTCATAACAAACAAATAAAAGAAGGTTACCTTTCTTTGCAAGCCAAACTTTAAATTTGGGGCAATCCTTCTTAATGTGCCCTTTTTTCTTACAGAAATAACACTTAGATTCCTTCTTGATATCCTTTTCAGGTGATATTTTTTCCTTTCCTTTCTTTTTAGCTTGATACTTATTTTTTCCTTGAATTGCCGGATGCATACTCTTTCCAACCTCCATAAGCAATCTTCCTTCCTCTTGTACACACATGCTCATCAACTCATTGATGGACCATTTATCCCTATGTGTGTTATAAGAGATCTTGAAAGGTCCATATTGTTGTGGTAGAGAGTTTAGAATATAGTGCACAAGGAAAGACTTAGACATTGTAACCTCAAGAGTTTGAAGTTGAGCCACTATATCCCTCATGTGCATGATGTGCTCACGTACTCCTTTAACATTGGTGAGCTTCATAGTTGAAAACTTCATGATTAGGGTGCTTGCTAATGCCTTATCTGAAGACTCAAATTGCTCATCAATAGCCTTCAGTAACTCACGGGCATTATTATACTTATCAACAAAACGCCTAATACCAGCTGAAATGTTGGTCTTTATGAACATCACGCTAAGGCGATTAGATCGTTCCCATTTTACATAAAGATCAACATCATCAAGTTGGCTATCCTTAGTAATTGGAGGTGGTTTGTCTTTCTGAATAGCATAATCAATGTCCATCCACCCCAAATGAAGAAGCATCCTCTCTTTCCAAACTTTATAGTTATCACATTTGAGCTCAGGAATATTACATTTTATATCAAAAAAATTCACTGGTTGAAAAGCTGCACAAATAAATTACATACAGACTTATATCAAAAATTTGAGGCAAACAAATACATAATATGCTTTACCAATGCAAAACATAGAAAATATGAATCATATGACATAGGTAGTATTCGAAAAATCGAACTGTTCATTAAATCGAAAAAATTACCGATTCACGGTTCAATTGTTGGTTGGACTGTAATTAAACAACAATTGAATCGTGATGTTATAATTATAAAAAATATATATATTTATATTATATATTACTTAAAAATTAATAAAATACCAAAATATAAAATATAAAGAGCTTAAATAATATTGTCTAACATTATAATCCAAATTTCACAATTTATATTATAAATGATCACAACAATTTAAATATATCAAGTCTAAAGTTTAGAGTTGAGAGTGTGTAAGTTCATTTTAAACTCTAAACTCTAATATAAAGCTTTTTTTTTGACTTTTAGATAGCTTGTGAGGTGTATTTTAACCTAGACAACCAAAAAAAAAAATTAAAAATAATTAATTTCATTAAAAATTAAATGGAAAAACCAGTTCAGTTCAATTGAATTGTGAACGGTTCACTGGTTTGACTAGTTGGTTTGAACGGTTTTAATAAAATATGATCTTTTTTTCATTTTTTTGATTTTTTGAAAAAATCGAACCAATTTACTACCGGTTGATGGTTTGATTGACTAGTCCAATCCAATCCGATTTTTTAAAACAGTGGACATAGGAACTGCCTGTGGGCTAAATTTCTAATTCAAATAGATTTATACACAATCGTAATGATGAAACTATCAAAAATATGTTCCCTTCCTTAATTCCTATGGGTAAGTCAAGGAATATAATTTGACATTTCACCCTAACTAATCACATATAACATAATAAAGTTCCTATGAGATAAAATTTACTATATCTAATTAATATGATTAGTCACATTGATGTCATATTCCACATGTGATCTAAAAATACTTAATATATAATTTAATATAACCAAAGACACTATGGCCATTCTTCAATTATAAAAATTATATAATTCATATAACATCTCAATAATATGCATAATTCATTAGTGGACAGATAGTTAAACATCCAACACAATAAGATATGAGCAAATATAATACAACATAGCAATAACAAGATTATGCGCATTTTTCTGAAAATTGGATAGAAATGACATGGGCCGGACTGGGTTGTAATTTGGTGAAGCCCAACATAATATAATCATACATAAATTAGCAAATAGGCCTATACTAAATTGGACAGTTTTAGCTCAGAGTTTTCTTTTCTTTTTCTTTTTTCCTAATTGCAGAAAGGTCATCTTCAACCTCGTGACCCAATCTGTCTAACTTTAATTAAACATAGCATCATGGTAATTGCAAATTGACACTCCAAAATCAAGAGATTTTGATAATATAAAATTGCAACACTCTATTTGGATACCTTCTTTACCATGTAACTAAGAGGAAGACTCCTAAACATAATTTTCATTTGCTGATCCCACAAACCATTTCAAAATCGAAGAAATCAAGTAAATCATGTTTCTATTTCTTCAATGGAAACTTAACCAAAATACATGCCAGAAAAATAGCTATATCTTATTAATATTATCAGGCAAGCGTTTCATGTCAACAGTATATCTGATTCTCGAATTCAAACATTTATGTAGAATATATATTTAAACCATAAAATCCAACATCAAGGCAGAGGTATAATCATGCTCTGATACTAAATGCAAGCATAATAATGCAGCAAAAACATAAATTCAAGTTTACTTCCCGCCATTAATATTATTTGAGTTTTTTAGTTCTAGCTTTCTCCAAATTCTGATAAAATTCTTCTTTTAATTTCCGGCTAAAGTGCTTCTAAACCCACTAAAATTACTTAATTGATGTTGTAATAATGAATATCATGATTCTAGGGTTTAGGAACCTTAACCTATATTTTATATATAATTTCTTCCATCAAAACACTATTTTTCATTAAGTGGGCTTAGTGGATAGTAGTTATGGCAAAAACCACCTATTATGGGACGGTTACATAAACCGCATCCAAATGTGGGTATAACCACATTATAACCAACAAGGGCTGCATTTCTTACATACTCACCGGGTGCATATTGTTCAATTTCCTTTGCAGCAATTAGATCAATACTTCCTTTAACTCTGACCTCTGAACTTGCAGATCTCAACTCATCATCATCAAGACAAGAACTAGAACTGAAATCTGACGATTCAGAGCATACGCTGGGGCTTCGCGACTGCTCATGAAACAGTTGCCAAAGCTCCTCTCTCCGCAGCACCTTGGCCACTAACCTCTCCCAGTTGTCGTAGATCTCAGACATTGCTATGTTTCAGTCTTCTATCCAAAAATGTTTTGGTATCGACTACATTATTGTGATTGGAATGCCTTTTCCCTTTTCCACCTCTCGAACTTTCAATGAAATTAAGTACTGGTGCTAGTCAAGATTGACGGATCTTTTTTGTTATTTAATGTGCAAGTTGATTGTTTTATTTTATGCATGTTAGCATTTAAAAAATTGCTTTATTCATTAAATCAAAAAAATTATTGATTCACAATTCATTAATTGAACCATAGTTGAACTGTGATATCATAATTGTGTAATATAATTATATATTTTATATAATACTTAAAAGTTAATAAAATACTAAATATAAAATATAGAGAGTTTAAATTATATTGTTCAATTTCCTAAGTTAGAATTTTTTGAAAAAGATAGCCATTTTAGCAAAGAGCGCATGGATTGGATAAGGGACTACGGATTTCTACCTTCCTGTCGGATTTAAAAATTAGAATATTATACTTGAATTGGGGCTTTTATTTTATAAATTTGTTTGAGTAATTTAAGCTTTTAGTTTTTCAATATGTATCTTAGCCTTGGAGATTCGCACATTAGGCAAAAAAATAAAAAACAAAAATCAAAAGTAATATTAATAATTATGCCAAAGATTAAAGGGGAGAAAGGAAAATAAATGAAGCGCTCTAGTTTTAATAAACCATGAACAATTTAATGGTTCAATTGTCGGTTCAAATAGTTTTAACAAAATAGGATGATTTTTTTGTCTACCAATTTTTATTGAAAATCAAACTGGTTCATTCGGTGGCCAACTACTGCCGAAGTTGTTCAGTTCAATTTTTTAAACAGTGATGATTACATGTGTTCAATATATTTAATTTATAATTGGGTGTTTATTTCACTTATAAATAATCGATTAATATATGTTATTCATGATTAAATATTTATGAAATAAAATAAAATATGAAATACAATCGAAACATCTTGTGTGGAGTCTAATTTCTCTCCCCTATCGAAATAAGTATGTAACTTTGGAAGAAATTTTGAGAGAAGGGATGCCTCTCAAAAAAAAAATATTATAATGACATGTTCACTATATCCTAAACCCTTAGCAGAATCAAAAGACATTAGAATTTGATTTGGGTAAAGCCAGCATCCAGCTAAGTACAGGAAATAAATTTATGTAATAAGGTTTTGTTTGATATTGTTTTAAAATAAACATTTTGGGAGAATTTATTTTGAGGAGTAAAATTGAGGAATACAATGCATTTTTGGTTTTATTTGCAGGTGGTTGTAGTGTTTTCTTTTTTTTTTGAGATGTGAAATTTTCTATTTTAACCATCAAACCAATAGGTATTTTATTTGGTTAGTAAAATGAAATGTATTTTTATATTAGTTTTTTTTGCATGTATAATTGTAATGAATGTGATATATATTTAATGAATATTTTGCTTGTGAACGCGCATAATTCACCAACAATTTTTCTTTTATAGGAATTGTTAATTATTTGATGTGATCCAAAATATAAGATATTCTTTATTTATAAAGAATTAACAATAATTGTTAAGAGTCAAATAGAGGTCTTTGTCAATGTTTAAATTAATTCTGACCTTTTAAACTTATATAAATCTGACATGAACACAATGGTTTAGGACTTCTTTGTCTGTTTTTCTTATCTTTTCTTTTCTTTTCATTTTTCTTTTTCTTTTTCAAAATATTTTAATTAAAAAACACATGTAAATAAATATTCATATCCTTCAATAATGCATTATAAAATGTGTAATCGTATACCCAAAGTATCTCCAAAATAAACCTTAGCCAAATGTAATTTATGAATCACTACATATTTATACATTAATTATTACGATTATATATATGAAACAATTACTATAAGAAATTCAATTTCACTCCATTTAATCATAAAAATCTAACTGATATGACATTTGTAGTAAAAATTATCTCATCTTAAAATACTTCAAAATAAATTATTTTCTTCTAAAATATTCTCCAACAATTCTAGAATATAAACAATCAAGTATCACATTCCTTCAATTTTCCATCAAAAACACATTATTTGAGAATATTTTGCCCCAAAATACATAACGAAACTAACCCTTGGTCAGTCGGATATATTGTACTTGAGTCTAATTATACTATGGAAACCCATCATTATAATCCCATTTTGTATTTTTTTAAAAAAATATATTGATTTGAAATTTAAATTTATGTTAAACAGTTTAGTTAAATCTATGTCATTTAGTAATTTGATTGAAATCTTAAGATTGGGATACATATCCAAGCTCGAGGTTATACTGCCAATAATATAAAAAAAAACCATTACATCTATTTGAAATGTAAAAAGTTTAATGTTGATTAAAAAAGTGAATTGATATAAATTTTTTTGGTGATAAGGTACTATTACAATTATATTTTAAAATGGACCGAGGACAAAACTATGTTTCATTAATAACTAACTTTTTATGGTATATTTGTCATGTTGGTCTGGAAATTAACAGTTAATAACTGCAACAATTAAGCTAATTTTTCAATTTGATAATAATTTTGTGAGATATTTTATGCTACAATAGGTTGTTGTTTGGGTACGGTTGACGAGTTGTTGGATTTATATGATAATATCATAAAGTGAGATATGTCATTAATGTTTTGATATTCAACTTAAATTATTGATCCTTTTTTGCCACAAAACAATTCAATTTAGATAATAGAAATTGACATACAACAAGGTCGTCTTATTTTAGCGAAATATGTAAAAATATTAATTTAGTTGATAAATTGATTGGTTTAGTGTTGGGTTATGGATCTAGCCCATTCTTAATTTTTTTTATTTAAAGTACTAAGTCTTTTTATGGACATTTCTTGAAAATACGAGGACTTAGGAGAAAATAGGACTGTCAATGGATCAAATTATAATATGAATTCGATTCAAATTTTAAAATTTTTACTCGATTAAAATATTTAATAGATCAAATTCAATTATAAATACTTGTACTTCAAAATAAGTGGATCGGATATGGAATTAAGCAACTTAATTCGTTGAAAATTCGAACTCAAACTTTAATAATTTTATATTAAATTAATACTCTTATATATAATATTAATAAAAAAAATTAAAATATAACTATATATTATATTGACCTAATATCTATATTAATGTTTATATTATATTATTAATATTGAGTCTTTAGCTTAAAAAATAAGAGAGATATTGATAAAATATCAAATATAATAATGTATAGTAGTTCATCTATGCATCAATATAATGTGAAATAAGGGTTTGGTATTTAAATATTTAATTTTTTGACTAATATATAATAAAAAATTATTATAAATTCAAATATGACGTAAATTTACTTTATAAATACAATATTATTTTATAATCCAAAAGAAAAAAAATATTAGATCGGATCGGATTTTTTTTTATTAAATTTCGAATATCCATTGAATTTGGATGTGGCACTAACTAGTAAAGATCTGATATGATATTGGGTCGGATTCAAATATAGAATTTGATAATTGAATTTAGATTCATATATGATTGATTCGTTTCAAATTTAACTCTTTGATAGCCCTAAAAAAAAACATTATGATTTATGTGTACCCAAACAGGTCATTAGCTCCATGGGCCCGTGAATTTATCACTCCTCAGGGCCTCAGCTACATTTAGGACCGGCCCATGATACCCTCGTGGGCGTTATCATTGTCGTTTAAAATAAAGCGTCAAAACACATAATGTTTCTGTATTGGGCTGAATTTGGGCTGAATTGTTTTATCAATCTTGCCCAGCCCAGCAAACTAAACACGGCCTCGGTCTACAAATCTCGATGTTGGCGAGCAGGGATTTTAACTGCAACGTGGCGAATGTTTATTTGAGCGAACTAAAAGTAATTCTAAGCCCAGCAGCAGAGAAACCCAACTCCCAAAAGGCAGCTCCACGTAATAAAAATTAAAAAAAAAAAAACAAAAGAAGAAAAATACAGAAATACACGCATTACTCCAGAGGATCACCCGACCATCTCTGTACACAAACCAGAAAGCCAAGAAGTACCCACACTAAAGGTGAAACCACACGTGGTCGTACATAGCGCATGGTGTCATTGAACACAAACCCACCAGAGGGCTTCTACTTGGATCCAACAGGCATGGCTTTGCCGAACCTCGGCTCGTTTTCCTCTCCCGCAGGCGGGAGTACGACGTCGCCGGTGGAAGACGCGAATAAGAAGATCCGAAAGCCATACACCATTACCAAGTCACGTGAGAGCTGGACTGAACCCGAGCATGACAAGTTTCTCGAAGCACTCCAACTGTAAGTTTGTGATTTGGAAATATGTGAGTTTTGGAATTTGTTGATATGGATGAGTTAGGGTTTTTGTGAGGTGTTGAAATGTGGCGCGGAATTTGAGTTTTATTGGTTTGTTGGTCTGGGGCACGGCTTATTCGGGCGACTTTTGAGTTGTTTCACGTGGGTGTGGGTGGAATTACTTGAGATTAGTTGATTGGAATTACTTGAAATAAGTGGAACGTTTTTTAGTTTTGATTTTAGGATATGCTACTTTCTAATGATCTCATTTTTTATTTGGCATTTAAAGCTCCTAACCTGATTATGTTATTTTGTTTTGGAGTAATTTTAAGGTTTGAATTTGCTCGGGAATTATTGAAATTAGGCTTCCGTTGTGGCTAAATTCTGTGGGCAAATATTTTGTGGCTGCAGATATAGGGACTTCCGTTTCTTCATTATTTTCTGCATGTTGTGGAGGTTGTTTCTCATTATTCTTTGTAGCTCAGATGGAGGGAGGAAGGTTTACATTTTCATATAGCATTGAACTGAGAATAAATTGGTTGTCTTAGAGAATAATAAGCGAGTAGATTATTAGAAGAGTTCAAAAAGGGAAGTTTCATCTTTTTAATTGCAATTGCAATTTCTCTAATGAGACGAGTTCTATGAACACTGGTTTTGTGGCGGGAAGGTTTATCCTTTCACAGTTTGGTTCAGTTGATAATATTTATGAAGTTTCAAGGTGCATAATTGAGTGGTTGAATTCATGCTAACTTCAAGGATGCTAGTAAGTTCATTATAGTTTCTAAGCAACTGTAGTTTGCTGCAATTCTGTTCTCTTTACTGTGTCATCTTATGCTTTCTTATTGCTTGACTCAGTCTTCTTACTTGTCTGATATGTTTGCAATTTATAATGTTATTTCTCTCTGTTTATACAGGTTTGATCGTGATTGGAAGAAGATTGAAGCATTTGTTGGCTCGAAGACAGTCATTCAGGTAATTTCCTGAACTTCACTTACTCCTTTTACTAGTAGAGCATCATACTTGTTTTCTTAAGCATTTGCCTGCTCATGGACACATGTGGACATGTGAGATAGGACCGCTGTGCACTGTTTCTTCCTGACTTAACCTCTCTGTCCCTGAGTGTGAAATGTACATGCCTTAGGTACTTTTCTTTGGAAGGATGGCCTCTACTGTCAATCTAGCTATGCTTATTCAACAAAGCAATAATCTAGTTTTCATAACTGGGAATTCTTTTGTATTTTTATGCTTCGCATAACGCTATGTATTAGTACTTAAAGGAGTGTACTAATAGAGTCCGAACATATTTTATTGGTATTCATTATTGCTAAAGTTGTCTAATAAGAATGCACTGACTGCAACTCTGTCCATGTTGACTGGTTTCCTTGTTTTTTACTAACTCTCCTTGCGATAATTAACCCACCCATATGTCACTTGAAAATTTTGAACAATTGGTACTTAGCTTATAAGGAAGTGATGTTTCTCATAATATCGTTGTTTGACAGTCCTTATAACTTTGCAATTCTTGTTCAAAGTATGATATTTCTTTGTTGGTAATGATATCATTTTAAATTAAGAGATAATATTGTAACTTTTGTAGATACGCAGCCATGCACAGAAGTATTTTCTTAAAGTTCAGAAGAGTGGAATCAACGAACATCTACCTCCACCTAGGCCAAAAAGGAAAGCTGCTCATCCGTATCCCCAGAAAGCTTCTAAAATTGGTAAGAGTTCATTATATCTATTGATTCTTGCTGGCAATAGCCAATTCTAAAAGTGACCTAGCTTATTTCTCGGTAATTTGAAGCTCCAGCGGTTTCACAAGAGATATCATCATTCCAAGCGCCCCCTGCCGTTCCTGATCGTGGATTTGTTAGGAAGCCAGATTCTTCTGCATTGCTCAGGCGTCCTGATACTGCTACATCCATACCTGGCTGGACAGAGAAACCTGTTCATCGTACCAAATTTTCACATGTGACCAGAGGTTCACTTGTTTTCTGTGCCTGTCAGAAGATTCAGAACATTCAATTGAATTGCTTTATGGTTTCTGCTGTGTTTAGTTGGAATTCATGGTTTTTTTATTGCAGGGGATGCCAGATTTGCTGGACAGTCACTGCCCAATATTTATTCTTACAGCAGCAACGAAAGCACTCCAAGGACAAGGCCCGCAGGTGAGATAACCGAACAAGCGAATTCTGACTGCGAATGGCTGGTGATCATATGTTTGTATCGGTCTCTGACTTAGTGCCACTGCTAGTAAGACTAAAAAATGAGCAAGGAATTATACTCTTTTAACATAAGTGGGGGAGTGAGGGCATTCTCAGATTGCAGTTTGTATTTATCCTGTATAAAGGACAAATAGAGCTTCATAGTTTGATAACTATCAAATCAATTGGAATTAATTAACTTATTCAAATAGCAGTAAGATGGCCAAATTAAGTTTATCAACTTTAAATTGCTAGTATTTATATACTATCTCTTGGTGAAATCAATCTTTTATTCGAGAAACCCTGGTTAGCGTAAATCTGATGGAGCAATAATCCAAGAGTACAGGAGATGTAGGTTTATAGCCTTCCTAGGTGGTGAACTTTGTCATTCATCTCTTATGCTTTTATTTAATTTCAGGCTCTATGTTGAGCTTATTTTTGTATTTGGCCAATTAATTTTGTGTCCTACATGATTTAATTCTCTTGAGATGTTAATCTTTTGTGAACTAGTGGTTCCCCTGTAGTCTCCTACATTTAGTTATTAAGCATGAATGAACTGTTACTTGTGGCAAGTATCAAATAGCTGGGTGTACTTATTATTTGTTTGCTTATTATAATTGGTGCTATAATCTGTTGCACATGATATACTTTGGCATGCTGACATTACCAGTTGTATGTGTAATTCAGCATATTTACCTTGCACCAAACTTGTCATGATGTTAAAATGTCTTTCAGTAATTCCTTCATGTGATGCATGCCTGTGGGCTAGTTTTCCTTTTATCTATTAAACATGATACTTTATAGCTTATTTGATGTCTGAAACTGCTTTTTCTGCATCTGTTCTTCTCTCTGCCTTTTGCATTTATGCTAGTCTACTTGAACCTTTCACTTCATCCTGTAATTGGTCTAAGCCATATCACCTGTCTGCAGTGCTGCAGTATATGCGTTATTTCTGATCTGTTACTAGCTTACTATCACTAATGCCTTAAATTATTTATTGATCTTTATTTCTTTTTCGAATGCAGTTCTTCCTGATTTTGCTCGAGTATACAGTTTTATAGGCAGTGTCTTTGATCCAAACATGACTGGCCATTTGCAGAAATTGAGGAAGATGGACCCCATTGATATTGAGACGGTACGCTTTCTAAGCTTATTTTTTGTTATCCTTTAGTTACTTCAACTAGGACCTCGTTTGGTCGGTGGAAACAAGAAAATCTTATTAATGGATTTTAAGGATTACTAAAATGCTGGTCCTACAGACATTTTATATGCTTTCTTTTCATGGGCGTGCTGGTGGCTTACCTAGTGAAGTTGAAGGTTATTTTAGGACGCTCATTGAGAGTCCACTACTTCCTGTCGTAGTGTTTGCAAATGTGGGTTGAAGCTAGTGTTTATATATAACAGAAGTAATTATTGTGCTTATTCTTCCTTTTGGCTTTTCTTGAAATATCTACTCTTTCCTGGGTAGATTAGTAAAACTCCATGTCCTTGTGTACAACTGTTCATCCCATTTTTATTATCCCCTGTTCTGGCAAATGGTGGTTCTTGCCTCTCTTCTTCACCAATCACAGTGCATAAAGCCACAAAATTTTGTGATTTTTATGGGGTCATGTTGTTCTGCTTTTTCCCCGATTTTTCAACAGAAAATGCTAGAAGGCAAGGTTATCCAATCTAAGTCATAAATGTTTTATTAGATATTTTGTGCACAATTGTTGGCAATTAACTTGGCGACAAGCTAAAATGTTTAAAAGATATCAAGGTTTAGATGGAACCAGGAAATGCAAATTGAGTTCATGAAGTTCTTTCTTGGGCATTTTTAATACTGATAAGCTTACCTTTTAAATGGTAGCCCCTAGCAGTCCAATCCTTCTTGCTATCTCATAAATACTTTTCAGTAACAAACACAAGAATTTTTTTTTTCCATTTGTATTAAGATGATTGGTTCTCTTAATTGGCAGCAAATGACTAATGTATGCTTTGGCATCTTATAATCTGTTTCTTTCCTCATGTGGGCTCTTGAACAGGTGTTATTGTTGATGAGGAATCTCTCTATCAATTTGGCAAGCCCTGATTTTGAGGATCATGTAAGTTTGAAGTTGTTGCGAGTATCGAAGTGTTGGCTGAGTGGCTAGCTTATTGGGGAACTGTTTCTTGTTGTATATTTTTGTTGTTTCTTCTACCTTTCCTGATAAACATGCAATAGTTGCCAATTTGCTTATACTTATCTGTCCCTGGTTCCACAACGCTGTTGCCCAATTCTTTGATGTCCTTTTTATAATGATAGCAAGTGTTAAAGTGTATATATTCTTTTTTGCCGACATTGGTTTAATCCTGTGTGAAGCTGTGAATTGTGGTATTGTGACTGGGTATTGTTTACTT
>JACGDI010004002.1:109768-120631 GCA_014898725.1 Jacaranda copaia | reverse complement strand
TTTTTTTTTTTTTTTTGGTTTGATGTGTGATTCAATTTGCTTAATCAAATTGAACTAATAATTTAACAGCGGGTGAAATCTTGAAAGTAATTAATTTTTGCAAGCTTATTCTTTTCTTTTTTCCTTTAATAAGTTTTCAAAATGTCATCGTAACCAGGCATAAAATTACATCTAATGATTTAGTTAAAAAAATTGAAAAATATACGTACAAGAGATTACAATACTTGGTAGATTAAAATGGCGATTTTTAGAATTTAGTGATTTTCTCTACAGTTTTTATATACGGTTGATCCAAAGTTAGGGGCAAAGTTTTGCATCTAATGTATTTGATCAGTTTGTATTAGTGGACTGGTTAAAGGAATACAGCTATATATTAATTTATTTATAAAACAATATTTCACTTATGTGCTTGAGTGAATATAATAATTGAAAATTTCACTATTATTTTTGGAATTTCGTTTGCTAAAAAACAAATGTATTTTTGATGAGTTTAAATATTTATAAAGGCAATAATATGAAGAAAAAGTTAGTCCCACAAATCAAAAAGTAATTAAATGAATTTTACAACCCGTCTATTTAAAATTGAAATTTCAAAAGTTGAAATTTGAATGATTTTGGTTCAATTTTACACAAGAAGAAGTAGATAGATAGAGTGAAAAACAAATGAAAGACAATACAAGTAAAGTTTGTGTCATTTCATAGAATATTTTTGTGATGATATGAATTCCCAAACTTGACCGTAATTGCAAAATTATTAATGAATTTATTGTGGCAGTTTGAATTAGAAAATTATGTTATGACTTCCTATCACCCCACCAACTTTTTAAGTCCAATATAATAGTATAGTATACTTTTGAATAAAGTCTAATTCCTGCCTCATTTTTTCATATACACAAATAATAAATTATATGAAATCAATTGATTAAGAAAATACCAGAAATCCACGCTACATCCTCTAAATGAATATTAGAAAAAGAAGAAGAAAGCATTTGATAATCTTTTTTTTTTATCAAAATAACATTCATTCTTCACTGCCTTGAGACTTTATATAAATACATTATTTCCACATTTCCATGTTATTCACACATTTAAGGGTTTAATCCCCTATCCTTATACATTGAATATGCCTATTAGCATGTTTGCATTTTTATAATCAAATATGAATTCCTAACAAAGTGCATCATTTATAAATATCCTAACAAAATAAAATGACTTTATTAGGTTAAATTATTCGATATTTGCACAGGATTTGAGAGTTAGCTTGATATGTTGAATCATTATTATAAGTGTTTTATTGATACTAAAGATAAAATTACAAAAGAATGGTAAAATAGTAATTTTATATACTTGGCATGAGAAATAATTTAAATCGTCATATTTGCAATCTATGAGTGGTTTTGTGGGATTTCACCTATATTATTTTTTTTTGTATTGAACTGATTATTCAAAGAGTCTCGCATGTCTTTTTCTCAGTGGCATCATGCATACATACACAGGTACATAATCCTTAATGATGCTATTTAAGACTAGTTTGTATCATATTTTTCATTCTATATTTCATCTCCTATTTCATTTTAAGAAAATATGCGAAGTGCATAAATATTTCCTAACAAAAATAATTGAAATTGAAGTTCAAATCTTTTATAATGCAAGATGCAATACCAATGCACTATTTGGGTAGATGTCCCTGCGGCAACGTCCAATAAACGATACTGAGGTGATTATGACATGTAGAGAGAATTTTTAATTTTTTAATATATATTATATAAATAATAGGGTCGCTTTGGCTTGCATTTAGCAAAATTTATAAACTTAGTTTGACTTAAAATAATCAAACTAACTATTCAACCTATCTCTCTTGTACTTCACTAAATTCACCTCATTTAAGACGTTTGGGGTGGGTCGTGATCTAAGTCAAATTCATTGCCATTTCATAGTTATTGATACTTTTCAGTATTAAATTCCAAGAAAATAATAATTGAAGACTTTTTAATTCATTATTGAGTATTTGAAATAAATGGCTACAACCATCTCCCCACGCAAAATGAACGTAAAGAATACTCAAATAACATTTCTATGCTTCATTTGATAAAGAAAACAAAAATGATAATGTGATCTGAAAGAGCGACGCACAAAACTTAAGGGCCCATCCTTAATAATATAATAATTAATAAATTTTAAAAAGAAAACGAAAGGAGATTATTTGCATTGACAAATTTCCATATGTTTGCCAAAGTGTGGGTTTTTTCTCCCCATGTGTTAGGAATATTTTGATTATTTAATAATATTCTGAAAAGAATTTTCGAAGATGGCAATCAATGTCGTCCTATAAAAGAGAGAAAAGGCGATAGTGTTGCTGGATTGAAAAGATAGAAAATGGGTGGTGAGTCAATTTGTGGGAAAATGAAAAGAAAAAGACAACTGAGCTAACCATAAAGGAGAAGAGGGGGGTGGGGTTAAACAAAAAAGACTGAGAAAAGTCTATTTAGAAGAAAGAAATGAAAGACTGGAAGAAACAGTAGATGGAAAATTCATTCAAAGGAAACAAAGAAGAAAGAAAAAGAGAGAGAAGACAAAAGGATATAAGGAACAAGAAATGATAGTTCAACAGAGTGCACTTTGTTAATAGCATTTTTCTCAGGTCTGTATGAGTGAATATGCTATGTCCCTTTGAGAGGAATCAAATAGGCAAGTAATTAAGATAAATGGTCTCACATCTAAAAATGATTATTAAGCAAAAATGATGTCACCTTCCCATACAATCAAGAATGTCGGGCTATGCAGAAGAATTAAGAGGATGCACATTATAATTGTAGATTAATTATATACACCACACAAACAGATTATTATAGCAGCCAACAAGAAATGCAACTTCTTGCAGGATTTTCCTAAGGAACACTAAGGGGGCGTCTGACAGTAGAAAGGAATCACAAAATATCCAAAATGCAGAAAATAAAACATTCATTTATTTGAGGTGCTAAACTCATTAAAACGCCTTCAAGTGTTGTTGCTAGAGAAGTCACCCGCTGAGGACACAAACAATATAATGCAGATTAGTGTATTGTTAAGAATATAAAGTTTACCATAAGTGGAATTGAAATAAACACTCACCTATTTTGAAAATATCTCAGCAAACGAGTCTTAGTAAGCTCAACCCATACGTACATGAAATCTTCAACAATGCTGTACACCTTGAAAAATGCATCTCTCATTGCCTTGTTGAACAATATTGTTCCAAGGATTCCCCAAAATCCAACTATAAAACCAAGTCCCACGGCAATGTAGAATTCTTTAGTTACAAACCCATAATCTTCGGACTCCTCCTTGCTCATTGAATTGATGCCATCAGCGTTAGAATTTGAATCTTGATGGGGTTTATCTCCCGGGCAAGATTTATTGAGTGGGCACCCACACAGACCTAAATTGCCCATGTATGCTGACTCATCGAAAGTCAGCATTTTAGGGTTCGGAGGAATTCTACCAGACAAGTTGTTGTAGGACAAATTTAAGACTCCAAGGAAGCTCAATTCACCAAGGCTTGTTGGAATATTTCCTGAGAGGTGGTTGCTTGAAAAATCAAGAGAATCCAATGACTTCAACTTACCAATGTTATCAGGAATGGATCCAGTCAAATTATTTGTGGAAAGGTTTAATTGGACCAAACCAACTAATTTTGTAATCTCGGAAGGGATTCCACCAAATAAATTATTGCTTGAAAGATCAATTGCGTTCACAAGACCGAGATTATTTGTGTACTCGACCTCCATTCCTTTCCACATGAAATATGCACTTTCCATTTTGTAGATTTCACTCTGGTGTGTATATTGAGTATATTTCAACAAACTAGTGATGAGCGGCAATGTTCCATTTAGTTTCCCAGTCATGGCAATATATTTATGCACACAATTTGGTATAACCCCAGAAACCTTGTTGGAGGAGAGGTCTAAAATTTGAACATTTACTAGATCACAGAGGTTTGAAGGTATGCTACCATAAAACTTATTGGAACGTAAGATTAGAACCTTCAGCTGTGAAAATCTCTCTCCTATCCAAGTCGGTATTTTTCCAAACAATCTATTTCCTCCCAAGTCAATCATGATCAAGTTTGTGCAATTTGCCATAGAAGTGGGAAGTCCTCCTGAGAAACTATTGTTGCGTAAGTGCAACAAATAAAGGGCACTTAGCGAGCCAAATAAATGAGGTAGCTTCCCGAAAAAGTTATTGTTTGCTAAGTTAAGAAATTTTAACCCCTTAAAATGAGTAAAACAATCAGGAATTTGGTCCGATAATAGGTTATCTGAGAGGTCGATGAACTCCCAGTCTCCAGTATGGCACAAAAAATTGATTGAACCTGAAATTTTGTTTCTTGATAAAACCAGTATCTTTGAAACACTAAATGATGTGGTAGAGAATGAAAAGTGAGGAAAGACGCCATACAATTGGTTATTTGATGCATTCAAATATTGAAGTCGAGAAGCAATCACACCAAACCAACTAGGAATGACATCTGAGATTCCAGTGTTGGATATATCAATATAAGAAAGTTCTTTCTGCATTTTGAGCCACAAAGGGAAATGTGGTCCTAGTTTGCATTCCTCCAAATCCAATTTATGTAGCTGGAAAGGAGGAACCCAGTCAAGGCTGAACTTCATTGTAAGAGAGGGGTTTGAAGACAAATATAATATAAGAAGATGGGGTAATGTTAAGTAACCTTCTTGTATGGACCCATTCAATTGATTTGCCCAAAGACTCAATACCTCTAAGGATGAAAACCTCGACATATTATAGAACGATCCACTTATTCTATTCCTATCCAACCTAAGGGCTTGTAGGTTTTTCTCTATAGGCCCTGACAAATTCATCATTAACTCAGAAAACTCTCCAGTCAAGTTATTCCAACTCAAATCTAAATATATTAAGTTGCTCATATTCCCAAAATATTTAGGAATACCACCTTCAAGACCAGTTCTAGAGAGAGATAGATATGCAAGTGATGTCATATCCTCAAAAACATTAGGAATGGGACCTGGCATATTGTTCTGATCAAGATCAATTGAAGTGAGACAAGTACTGCTGAAGTTTGAGAACCAATCGATTAATGCCAAAGTGGAGACTTCAAAATAGTTGAACGAAAGATCAATTGCGGCAAGAGGAGTGGAACCATTGATTGATGGTAGGGAAGAAGGAGGGATATCTGGTAGCGTACAATTAAAAACATGTAATTCTTTTATGAAGGTCAATTTACTTACTGCTTGTAACCAATTGGTTGCATTTGAGAGGTTTATAGAATTGAGATGAAGATATTCAAGTGAATGAAGATGAGAGACCCAATCAAGGCTCTTGCTGTAGCAATTCCAATTGCGACCAAGATCAAGATGTAACAACTTGGACAAGTTACCTAAATGATATGGGATTAGTCCACTGAAATTAGCTTCTGAAAGATTGAGATGCTGCAATTCACTGAGTGAACCAATGAACTCAGGGATAGGGGCACAATTGAAATCATTATAACTGAGGTCCAAGTATTGTAAGTGTTGCAGTTCAAGTAATGAATTGCTGATAATACCTTTTAGACGAGTACCATCATATTCATTGTGAAGATCCAATCGTATGACATGATTGGTTCGGTTATTGCATTGTATCCCTCTCCATTTGCAACACTCCCTTTTATTTTTCCCATTACCCCAAGAAGTGAGTTGGCCATGTGTATCAACAAGGTTGTCTTTGAACTTGATAAGAGCTTGTCTCTCCCTCTCTAAACACCTAATGCTACTACCGCTCTCCACTTCTAGAGAATGACCAAGGACGTGTCTCAAGCTTTCTAGTAAAAAAACTAGTAATAAAGGAAGAAATTGAAAGAATTTCATTTGAGTAAGTATTTTTAGAGTAATGCTCGCACATATGGGATAAGAATAAAAAATTAGATGAGGATATATGTTGAGTTGTATATATTTGGGAATGATCTTTTCATTTTCTTGCACTCAATTATATAAGCACTAGCTAGTGTTTGTGTAATGGAAGACTTGCATAGTAATTAAGTTGACCCGAAAAGAGAAAACAAAAACAATTGATGACGAAGAAAAAATGAAAATGACAAGGAAGAGTTGCATAGTAATTAAGTTGACCCAAAGAAATGATCAAAAGAAAAAAGAAGATGTTAACCCCTATAATAATCAATGACAAGAAAGAAGAAAATGTTTAATAGACTTGATAAGGATCAAACATGACTTGAATAGAGAATATAAATTGGCTTTCAGGTATTTATTTGATTTAGATTAGGATGTTGGATATTAAAAGAATTTATCAAATACCCACATATATTGAGAAATATTCACACACACACACACACACACACACATATATATATATATATATGTAATTTTTGTATTATGTGTTGGTGTAACAAGTCCTTTGCATGCTTTGGTCCGTTTTCAAGGATGTAAAAAGTATATACATAGAATTTGAAACATAGAATGCAACATAGTAGATAATTTTTTTTAAAAATATTCTAATAAAGCTTGATTTGAACACCAAAATATCCCTATCCTCATACTACTGAAAAAAGGGGGAGGAGAAGAAGAAATTTAAAGAAAATAATTGGCTAGTAATTTTTCATAAGGCTTAAATTTTTTTTTTTGAAGTAAAAAGGAATAAGTGAGACCAAAATTTAAATTTTTAAAGTTAATGCTTCACAATTTTTTAAAAATTGAGCTAAGCGTGAAAACTTAATTGCCCCTCTTTGGTAATATTATAATTAATAAATTTAAAAGAGAAAACTAAAGTGAATCAACAAAAAAAAAGAAAACTAAAGGAGATTATTTTCAAATGCATTACTTTTCATAGACAAATTTTCATATATTTGTCAAAGTGCGGGTTTTTTCCACCCAATATGTCAGGAATATTTTGATTGTCAAATAAAATTCTGAAAGAATTTTCAAAGATGGCAGCTAAGGTCATCCTATGTTGGCTATGAAAGAGAGCAAAGGCGATAGTGTTGCTGGATAACCTTAACCGCATGAATTGAAAATGTGGAAAATGAGTGGTGGGTGAATTCGTGGAAAAATGAAAAGAAAAAGACAACTGAACCAACACTGCAAAAAGGAGAGGGGGTGGGGGCAGATGAAGCAAAAAAGATAGAAAAAGTCTATTTAGAGGAAAGAAAGAAAATGATAGGAAGATAGTAGTCACATAAAGTAAAAATTTCATTGTGTGTTATCATTTAAAAAAAAATTTAAAGTTATTAAAATATTGAACTTACTTTGTCATAAAGACGTGTTTAAATTAATGATGGCTATTTGGTCATATACATTGTATTGAACAAGTAAATATGTAAAATATATTGGATATAGAATAAGTAAAAGGATTGATTTGATATACTCTCAATAATGTCTAATTTGCCTCATTTTTTCACATATAAAAATAAAAAATTATATGATACGGATTGATTAAAATAATATAAAAAATCCAGCTACATCCTCATTGAATTTTAGAAAAGAAGAAGAAAACCGGTATCATTTTTTTTAAATCAAAATAACATTCATTCTTTTCACTGCCTTGGGACTATGCATAAATACATTATTTTCACCTTTTCATGTTATTTACACATTTTAATGACTTAATCCCTTGTCCCTTATACATTGAATATGCCTAATAGCACGTTTGCATTTCTATAACTGAATATGAACATCTAATAAAAATGCATCATCTATACATATCCTAACTAAACAAAAAGACTTTCTTAGGTCAGATTGGAATCAGACATCGAATTGATATCTGTATAGAAGGTTAAGGATGTGCTAGATACACTGAATTATTCATTATAAGTATTTTCCTGAAACTTGAAATAAAGTTACAAAAGAATGATAATTTAGTAATTTTACAATGCTCGGCATGAAAAATAATTGAAATCCAGCAACGTATTTGCTTACCAATCCTGTCATCATAGCCAAACCATTTTTTTCTTCATTAATTAATTTATAGAAGAGTTTGAAACCATTTCATGAACTAAATTCTAAATTTTATTTTAATAAAATCTGCAACATCTATACCTAAAAGGCATTTTGATTGGTTGACAAAATTATTTTCTCCAATTTTCTAGAATGTCTTGTTTATTTTAACACAAGTGAAAGGTTGTTGCTTGGAGAAAAGGCGGTTCAAGTCTTCTAGATTTCTATTTATCTTTTATTTCCTATCATATTTCACAAATATATGATATGTGTGCTAAATTTTTTCCTATAGAAGTAATTGATTGAAAATTAGATATACTTGGCATATATACACGACAATGAAATAGGAGATGAAATAGAAAATGAAATAGAGGATACAAAGTAAGGAAAAAGGGGTAAAATTTTGAAAAATTGGCATCTCATTCGCAATATCACCTATATCATAACATCAATACTATTAGGATGATATAATTTTTAAAACAATGAAAGGGGACTATGCTTGTTCTAGAAACACATCATTATAATAAAGCCACAATAGAAGAAAATCTCTCAGATAAGAGAGAAAATAAAGACTTGAGCACAAAAATGATCACCAAAACAACGTTTTTTTTCTTATGTTTGTATGAGTTCATCAAGTGGCAATATATTATGTCCCTTTGAGTGGAATCAAATAGACAAGAAATTAAGATAAATGATCTCACAGTAAAAAAAGATTGTTAAGCAGACATGATTCTGGCTTAATTTTAATTTTAAACCACAATAATATATTAAAAATAATCATGACAGCTCAATTTTACCACGTAACAAAAAATAATTTTAATTATAAGATCTAAGTATATAACAGCTTCTTGGAGCCAACTAAGTAAGTTTATTTACTGCATTTCTAGGATTAATACAGCCAAGGATGTAGGAGTATGCAACACAATTAAGTGGAGAGAGCTGATGAAGATTTATGTGTGTTAGACAAGAAAAAACCACATTATAATGTGTAGATTAGCTATATACTCCACTATGAAGTTATTCATATTATAAGGTGCACAACAATTATGAACACTAGCCAACAAGACATTCAATTTCTAGTGGGAATTTCCAAGGAACAATTAAGGAGTTTCTTACACTAAGAAAGAAATCATAAAATATTCAAAATGTAAAAGATAAAATACCCATTTATTTTGAGATGCTAAACTTGAGAAAAATCACTTCAAATGTTGCTACTAGCAAAATCAATTACATGCAAGCGATGTAGGCAGTGTAATGTAAATCAGTGTATTATTAGCGAACAAAGTTGAGCATAATTGAGAATTGAAGAAACACTCATCTATTTTTAGAATGTTCTAAAAAGTACCCACGCTCTCTAATATTAGGAAACATAAGCATATATGGCTTAGTAGGCCATTTCACATGTATAACGCAAATTGCACAGCATTCCGACTTTGTCAAATAATTGTGTTCAATTTTCTATACTTTAAACTCTTTACATGGTCCAAGAAAAAGTAGATAGAACCTTTTATATAATAACTTTGTGATGGTAAGTTGTTAGAATATTTGACCATAGACAATAAAATTATTAGTAAATTTGCATGTCATTGCTAACATTTGACCTATTTTCCTGACTTTTTATCATCTCTACAGCACTAGAAAAAAACAGGGCTTTAGAGACGGACAATTCCGTCTCTGAAGCCCTGATTTCCGTCTTTGAAATAAAATACAAACAGATTTTTCAGTTTCTAGACTTGTGGTTGAAAGCCCTGTCTCAAATTTAGAAGACGGAATGATTTTCGTCTCTAAATTTAAAGACAGATAAATACAATATCTAAATCCATCTCTAATATCTAATTTTTTTTAACAGAATTTATCTCTGTTTTCGTAACCTTTCTATCTTTAATTCGGTCTCTGATATCTAATATTTATTTTACCAAAATTTATCTCCGATTTCATCTCTACTTTTATATATCTTTTTCATCTTTATTTCTATCTCTAATTCTCAATATTTTTGCCTATAAATTTATCCTTAAATATGTCTCTAATTGGCTTTAGATTAATCTATAATCCATTTATTTTTTATGTAAATCCAAATCAATATCTGTTTCAAATGAATTTTCTATATTATTAAAAAGTATCAAATTCCAAACTAATCATCTAATCATTTACAAAAAATATGACTCATTAAAAACGAAATACAACTCATCAGAACAAGTTATTTTGACCATTCACCATAATGTAAAATAACTAATTAATCTGACAATCCAAGAAATTAGTCAAATGATTAACCATCAAAGTTACTTAATTATCCAATTAGTAAAAATAAAAGCATCAATGTTTCCTACCAAAATTTTGTTGCTCTCAAGGTCCAAATCCACGGGCATATTGATGGTTTGTGTATTTCACTTCTGAAGTAATTTACGAACCATCTCTTGTAGCCCTACTTCTCCCTCTTCTTCGCACTTTTGGGATTCTCCATAACTTGTTCAAATATTTTCTTACCTCTTCTTCTGTTCTTACAAAATCTTCTTGCATCTTGCATCCAAGAAATCTTCGTGCTTCCAAGGATGATAATCATGTGCTTGTTATCATATCTTAAAGAACAGGTTTACAAAATTAAAACCCGTTCTCCTTGTTACTCTTCCATTGCTGTCTAATGTACAGGCATAGATATGAAGTCATTATTCAGCACCAGTATCCTCGGCAGATTTCTTGTACTCTGGTTTGAGCTCATATGTACCTTAGTTGGTTCCCCTTTTGTTGTATACACACAGCTCATTCAATATCTCCTTCAAAAATTGTTGCAGTAAACAAAAACATACAAAATGTTAGATATATAAACTCAATGTTTAACTTTAGTAAAAATTATCAACAAACAGGGACAAATACAAAGAGAGCTTCTCAAATATAAAGAAACCAGCAGCTTTGTCCCACT
>JACGDI010004002.1:86784-109668 GCA_014898725.1 Jacaranda copaia | reverse complement strand
ACTGCTGCAGTCTAGAACAAAATTGTAGTTGTAAGTAATAAAAAGGCTTAAAACACAAAAGAGTTAGCAGTTCTCGTTAGAATTGCAAACAGTATGTCTTGAACAGTACATAATAGGATAGAGGATTCACTTGTTAGAAGCCAGCGGGAATAAAATATAATAATTTGAAATGACATATCTCTTGACATTAGGAAAACCAGAGCTTGGCTTTGCACCTGGACATCCTTATCAAGAGTGAATTTCGAGGAGTAGCAATTAACTTATCACTAATGGAAACTACGTCAGATAAGATCATGACCTTTAATACATTCACGAGTTTCTGGAGCTGTTCCATAACTTGTGGTAGCACCCTTTCAGTTCCAGATACAACTATTGTGAAGAGAGCCTTATGCTTGTTCAATACCACTGCAAGGGACTCGATGTTATATCCTCTCCTAGCAAAAACTCCGGCAATTCAGTTAATCATTCCACTTTCATCACCAACAAACACTGAAATTGTGTGACGTTTCACCCTGGATCTACAGCCATGAAAATTAATAAACAATTAATATAAGTCAGAAAGTCATCTTTGAAATGCTATATATATACACAAAAGAGATATATGATACTTGGTCGATTGAGGGAAAACCAGAATTGCGAACAACACTCATAATAATGACACTTCAATAGAAATCTTATTTCTTTGTTGGGCTAAGATTTTTAGCACTCTAACCAATACCATTGACAATACACTAAAAAAAATTGAGTCTCAGAAGCTTATACAATCATAAGCTGAGCATAACTCTAACCATGCAAACTATACAAGATTTACTAATTCGTAACCCAAAAACTCTACTTTATTGTTACAGTGATCAATATATTCATAGTACACAAACTAACCAAGATTTAAATGTAAACTTCACAATTTACGAGCATAACACATTTGCAATCATTATCTATAATCATTTCACCTTATAGATGAAGTGGCATTAAAAAATACAGAAAACATAAACAAATAACTAAGTTTTTACGTACTTTACCTCTACCATTCACTAGCACAAACGCGCCTACAATTCAATTCATTTCTACGACTTCAATTCTAAAAAAAAATTGCTGCTATTAAAAGGTACCGAGAAGCAAACAGAAAATAAGCAAATAAACAATAAACGCTATACGTATTTTGGCCCAGCGGAGGAATTGGTGGCGGCGGCGGCAAGAGATGAATCTGAAACGGAGAGAACGGCGTCGTTTTACTGCTTGTTATCACCATTTGCACTTTGAGCACAAACCGCCAACTCTTCTTTTCGGCATTGATGAGAGTTTCACTGAGCAAAGGCTAATATCAGCTTTGGGAATGAGGTTATCTGAGTGTATGGATGCGCGAAATGGTGTGGAGTGAGTGGCAACAGCCGCCATTGGAAGGGTGTCTCAGTGCGTGAAAAGTTCGGCAGTTGAGAGGCAGGCGAAAGAAAGCGTAGTTTGAATTCTGTGGTCAATGATTCTTAGGTATGAGATTTGAACTATTAAATTCATGTAATTAAATTTAATTTATAAATTGACACAAAATTTATGCAATTTTACACATTACACATAACATAAATATTTATAATAAGCTTTAGCCCATTCAATTGGAATCCATCCGTACTTGTGCTCGATTTAAATTGAAATTAAAATTTTAATTTTTAACTCGAGCTCAATTGAATTAAGATTATATTAAACTTTGCAAAATGATAAATTCATCTAACTTATAATTTTGACTTAATAGAAAATAATTGAAGCCATAAATACAATTTTAAAACTTGGTAATAACAATCACATATTTAGTTTTGATTTTTTAATATATATAAATTATTAAATTATTAGTTATTCTTTTAAAGTAGTTTTTGATTAATTTTGGAGATTAGTAATTTTTATTTCATTTTTCTATAAAAATTAGTCCGTATCGATTTTGTTTTTGATATTTATATTTTCTTTTTCCAAATTTTATAAAATTAGAAAACAGAAATCACAGATGAAAATTTTTATAAATGTTGAAACTGTCTTTATTTCCGTAGATAATTCGTTGTTGACTTTTTAGTTTGAGATGGATTATTTCTGTCTCAAATTTTAAGTATTTTTCATTTAAATCACCAACGGATTAGTCAAGGAAAATATTCCGTCTCTAAATTTGTCTATATTTTGTCATTTCCTTTTTATCTTTTTTTATTTTTATTAAATTTAGTAGAATTTTAAATCCATGGCTGCATCTGTCTCTATTTTAAAATAACATTTTTAAATTTCGACGGAACTAATTTCTGTCTTTATTTAATGAAAATTAGGGACGAAAATATTTCCGTCTCTAAAAATCCATTTCTGAAACCCTGTTCCCATGTAGTGCAACTTTTCAAAATATAATAAAACCCTATAATATACTTTTTGATAATATTGGATGTATCATCTACCTCAGTGTTTCGTACATGAAGCAAAATAATAAACTACAAATGTTCTATTGAAACTTGAACTCTAATTAGAAAAGATAGGTAAAATAGTAATTTTTCACAATACTTGGCCCGAAAAGTACTTACATCCAGAAACATATTTGGTTGCCGATCTTGTGAACTAAATGCTAACTAACATTTTAAATTTTGATATTCATTTTTTTTTTTCCAATTTTTGAGGTTTGGATATAGGAGAAATATTTAGTATCTCTTTCTGACACTTTCCGTTTAAAAATTGTAATAAAATTTTACTTGAATTCTAAGATATCCTCATCCTTGCGCTTAAAAGAAGAAAAAGTAAAAAAAGAAAAGCATAGCTTTCAAAGCATATTTTTTTAATAAAAGAAATAAGTTACATTAAAACTTAACTTTTACATTTTCCAAATGCATAATTTTAAAAAATAAACAAGACACCTAAACTTACTTATAAAAACCATCTTTGATAACATAAAAATTATAATTTTGAAAAAAAAATCAAAAGGTTGTTATTTTCAGTCGATCGTATTATTTTTTCAATAATATGTATTCCATATATTTTTCAACCTCATAATTTAATTATTGGCGTCAATTTTCATCTAAAAATAACATATTTTAAAAGATAGTTTCACTTCATATTTTCACCATAATGTGTTTATATTAAACAAATAAAAGCTAATTTACACCTTTTAGTTTGGAAAATAGCATTCATAATATAGTTTTGATCTTTTAGATTTTGAAAAATATGTGCATGTTAAAGTTAGTCGAGGCGTTCTAGCATTAGTCATCCTAGTAGGTGACTAACCTTTGTCTTATTTTAAAATTATAACATCTATACTGTTTTAAATTTTCTACAACAAATAACATATCTATTAATGTTAAATGCAATTTATTTCTATTATTTGAATCAAATATTTTTGTTGGTGCTTCATTATCAAACAATCATCTCTTTCTTGCATAACGTATGAAGTGGCAACCTAACTTATCACTTTAAAAAATTAAATTAAATTAAAAATACCAAAAAAAATAAAAAATAAATATATGTATAAAAAACCAAAAAGGAGGACTAGCACAAATGAAAATGCCTAAAACTTGAAAAATGAAAATAAACATAAATAAAAATTAAAATAAATTTACAAATAAGAAAAAAAATAAAACATACATCCAACACAGATATTTTAAATATAATATATATACCCCCAATAACCTCCCACCCCCTCACCCCGGGCCGGCCATTGCAGGGATCTACTACCCTCGGATCTGGCCGCGGCGATTGGTATGGTTGCCTCCTCATTTTGGGGAGAGGAGGCCGCTGGCCATGTTGCCATTTGGGGTTGGGGTGTTACGTGGTTGGGGCTGTTAAATGTTTAAGTTTTTTCTTTTCATTTTTTAAAATTTATTATTATTTAAATTGAATTAAATTATTTTAGATATATTACAAACTTTAGAATTATTAAGTAATGTAGTAGTAAAATAAAAATAATGTGTGTATAATATATAGTAATAATATATGTATGTATTTATAGACGTGTGTGTTTAAATATATATGTAATATAGCTGTATATATGTATATATAAATATATATTATTTTATGATATTTTTTAACGAGTTTTTATTGTAATTAGTTTTTAATTTTTTAATGAGGATTAAATAATATATTTTGTGCGTCTTTTCAGTAAATAGATAAAATTTTATGGGGTCATAAATAGATAATAGTTTTTGTCCAAATTTTATCAAAAAATTGGAAGGAGGACCACAAGTGTTAAAAAAATTATGAAGTTTGGACTAAAAATGTTCAATTCAATTAGTTTGGGACTAACAATGCATACACAGTTAAATTATGGGGTTAGAAAGGCAATTTTTTCCCATATTTACAAACTAAATTAAACAAAGTAACTAGGAAATCTTTTTAGCAAGTAACTAGTTATAATAAATGAACGGTATAGATTTATTGATCCATGTTATACATATTAGATTTGTTATAACTAAAGTTAAGTCACTTACAATTCATGATTGATGCTAGACTTATCCAAATCAATTTGTTAATGATCTTCTCATATTAAAATCAGTATTTCCTAAGATTTCAGCTTAGCTAAATTAAGCTGGCTGACTGATTTACATATCGAGATAGAATTGTATTTCCCATCCACTGCAAGGTTTAATTCACAAAACGTGAATACAATATTTGTAACATGGATTACTAAAACTATCCAACAAAAAGTGCAACTTCTTGTGGAATTTTTTAAGGAACACTAAGGAGCTTCGTACACCGGAAAGAAATCACAAAAAATTCAAAATATAAAAGATAAAATACACATTTATTAGAGATGCTAAACTCATGAAAATCACTTCAAGTGTTCGTACTAGCGAAATCACTTGTATAGGACATAAATAATTTAATGTAGATTAGTATATTATTGAAAAATAAAATTTTCCACAGTTGGAAATTGAAGAAATGCTCACCCATTTTGAAAATATCTACTCAAACGAGCTTTAGTGAACTCTACTCTTACATACATGAAGTCTTCAATAGGGTTGTACACGTTGAGAAATGCATACTTCGATGCCTGGTTGAATAATATTGTTCCAAAAATTCCCCAAAATCCAACGATAAAACCAAGTCCTAGGGCAACATAGAATTCTTTAGTTATAAACCCATCATCGTCAGACTCAACCTTGCTCTTCGCATTGTTGCCATCAACATCAAAATCTGAATCTTGATGGGGTTCATCTCCCGGACAAGATTTATTGACTGGAATCCCACACAGACCTAAATTGCCTTGTATACTGATTCATCGAAAGTGAGTGCATGATTGCTTAGTGGAATTCTTCCTGACAAGTTGTTGTAGGACAAATTCAAAACTCCAAGGAAGCCCAATTCACCTAGGCTCGTTGGAATACTACCTGAGAGGTAGTTTCTTGAAAAATCAAGAAAATTTAAGGACTTCAACTGACCAATATTTTGAGGAATGGGTCCTGTCAAATTGTTTCCAGAAAAGTTCAACCCAACCAAAAAAGCTAGTTTTGTGATTGCAGAAGGAATTTCACCTGTTAAATTGTTGCTCGAAAGATCAATTAGTTTCACAAGGCCCAAACTGTTTGAGTACTTTACCTCCTTTCCTTTCCACATGAAATATGCACTCTCTAAGGAACTAGTCACCAGTGAGTAAGAACGGGCCTCAATTGGGAAGCCAGACATTGTGTAACCATTGCTGGACTGACCTTTAAGATTTTCAGTCATTGCAGTATAATTATCTACACATTCTGGTATAGCTACAGAAATCCTGTTGGAAGAGAAGTCCAAGATTTGAATATTTTCTAGGCTGCATAAATTTGAAGGTATGTTACCGTAGAACTCATTGAAACGCAGGATTAGAGCCTTCAGCTCTGACAGTCTATCTCCTACCCAAGTTGGTATTTTTCCAGTCAGTCTATTTTCTCCCAAGTCAATCATCTTCAGTTTTGTGCAATTCCCCATAGATGTGGGAAGCTCTCCTGAAAAATTATTGTTTCGTAGATGCAGCAAAGAAAGGGCACTTAGTGAGCCAAATGAGTAAGGTATCCTCCCAAATAAGTGATTGTTTGCTAAATTAAGATATTTTAGCCTCTGAAAGTCAGCAAAACAATCAGGAATCTGGCTGAATAACAGGTTGTCTGAGAGGTCAAGCAACTCCCATTCTTTTGTATGGCACAAAAAAGTTACTGAACCAGAAATCTTGTTTCTTGATAGATCCAGTATCATTCCACTGGGACGAAAATTAGGTAGTGATGAACTTTTGAAGCTGACAGTAGAGAATGAGAAGTTAGGAAATACACCATGCATTTGGTTATTTGTTGCGTTCATATATAGAAGTTTAGGAGCTATACCACCAAACCAACTAGGAATAATGTCTGAAATCCCAGCATTGGATATATCAATATAAACAAGTTCTCTCTGTGTTTCAAGCCATGGAGGGAAATATGGCCCTAATTTGCAGTGCCTCAAGCTCAAGTACTCTAGTTGGAAAGGAGGAACCCAATTAGGGTTGAACTTCATTGTTAGAAATGAGTTGAAAGATAAGTCCAATATTCGTAACCGAGAGACATTCAACATATGAGCCTCTGTCAACTCTTCCAAGAGATTTGAGCCAATCCACAGAACTTCCAGCTTCGACAGGCATCCAATGCTTTGAGGTAAGATCTCATTGAACATATTGTTGTCTAGTAGTAATTGTTTGAGTGACGAAGAAAATGATAGATCAGGCACTGGACCTGTGAGTTGGTTTGAAGACAAATCAAGAACAAGAAGATGGGTAAGTCTTAGGTAGCCTTCTGGGATGGACCCATTAAATAAATTTCCCTGGAGTTTTAATTCCTTCAAGGATGAAAACCTTGACATGTTGAAGAACATGCCACTTACACTATTCATTGACAAATCAAGGTACTGTAGTTTTTCTTCAATAGGCCCCGACAAATTCATCATCAGATCAAAAAATTCTCCTGTCAAATTATTTGCACTCAGATCTAAGTGTATCAGACTGCTCAAATTCCCACAAAATTTAGGAATCCCACCCTGAAGATCAGTTACGCCAAGATCGAGATGTTCAAGTGATATCATGTTCTCCAAAACATTAGGAATGGGACCTGGCATACTGTTACCGTTGAGATTAATGGAAGTAAGGCCAGCATTGCTGAAGTTTGAGAACCAACTGAGTAATTTCAAAGGGGACCGTAGATACCAGTTCCACGGGAGATCAAGGATGGCAAGAGGAGAGGATCCATTGATTGAGGGAAGCAAAGAAGGAGGTATTTCTGGAAGGGCACTGCATCTCAAATGCAATTCTTTTAAGGAGGTCAGTTTGCTTATTACTTCTAACCAATTGCTTGCCTTTGAAAGATTTGTGAAACTAAGATCAAGGTATTCGAGTGAATGAAGATTAGAGACCCAATCTAGATTTTCACTGTAGCAATCAGGATTGTCACGAAGATTAAGATATAGCAACTTATATAGATTCCCTAGTTGATGTGGAATTCTTCCACTGAAATTAGCACTTGCAAGATTGAGATAGCGTAGTTTACTAATTGAACCAATGAACTCAGGAATAGTAGCATAATCAAACTCATTGAAACTGAGGTCTAGATATTCTAAGTATTGCAGTTCGAGAAATGAAGTGCTAATTGTACCTTTCAGAGGAGCATAAGTATCATCTATTTCGATCGGGCCATGAAGATCCAATCGTATGATGTGATTGATTCGATTATGGCAATGTACTCCTCTCCATCTACAGCAGTCTCTTTTGTTTTCTTCATCACTCCAAGAGGAGAGCCGACCATGTGTGTCAACAAGCTCGTCTTTGATTTTGAGAAGAGCTTGTTTCTCCTTCTCTAGGCATCTGATTTCACTAGTACTATTTACTCCATGGAAGGGCCTCAAAATTACTAGTAATAGAACACATAAAGAAGGAATAAGCCGAAGGAACTTCATATTTCACAAGTATTAATGCTTTCTCATAGGGGATCAAGTGCAGTAGATAAAGCTGAAAGCTGAGATGTGTTTGAGAAAGACCGCTTCTGTTTCTTGTTCCCATTATACAAGCGTTAGTATATTTGGAATAGATTTCTTGAGCAAAAGTCAGCCATAAAGACTGTAGGGAAGACTTGACTTAGCCTTATTTAAGATAAAAACCCTACAAAGAAGAAATTGGAAAACAATGACAAAGATTGATACGCATATCAGAAGCATTACCTGTATAATTACATAAACAGTAGAGGATAATATCGATTTAAAAAAAAAATGAAAGGGCCATAAAATGCACTGTATAAGAGACCAAAAGAAGATTTCTTTGGAATCATGTCCAGCAGTATATTTTTCACCAAGTATTTTATAGAGAGCTATAAAGCCATTGAGTACAAATATGATAACCAAATAGCACCTTGAATGTTAGCAAAACATAGTGCACTCTGCTTTCTTAAGAAACACCAAGGAGCTTAATTCTTAAAATAGAAAGAAATCACAAAATATCCAAAGTGTAAAAGATAAAATACCCTTTTGTTTGAGATTCTAAGCTCATGTGCTTCAAGTATTGGGACTAGTGAAATCACTGCAGAGGCTATAGAAAATGTAACGTAGATCAGTGTAGTATTAGAAAATAAAGTTTAGCATAATTGAAAATTGAAGAAACACTTGCCCATTCTAATAATGTCTTAAAAAATACTCATGCTCTCGGACATTAATTGCGAAACACAAGGATGGCTCTGCAGGCCGTTTCACATGCAAAATGCGAATTTTATAGAATTTTGACATTGTCAAATAATTTTATTTTATTTTCCTTATTTAATCTCTGTACTCGATCCAGGATAAAGTAGATAGATGGAATGAAGACTCAATAAAAGACAAAATTGAATTTCTTGTCATCTTTTATAATAATTTGTGATAGTAAGTTGCCAGACTTGACCATATGTAGACAATAAAATTTTTAGGAAATTTGCATGTTATTGCCACAATTTGACCCTCCAATAAAGTTATTTTCACTAAACTATTCCCGTGACTTTCTATCTTCTCCACAATTTTTTAAAATATAATAAAATCCTATAGCATACTTTTTAATAATATCAAATGTATCATCCGTCTCAGTGTAAGAAGTAATAAACATCTCTGTCAACAACTCAACGGTTCGAATTTGGATTGAATTTGCCATATTTGAATTCGAATCCGACTATCAAAATCCATATTTGAATGCAGTCTGAAACCGTATAGGATCATTGTTAGTTAATACCATATCCGAATCCGATGGATATTCAAAATTCGATTAAAAAATCTGACCCAATTTATTTTTTTCTTTTTCTTTTGCCTTTTGAATTTTATAAAAATATTGAAGTAATTATATGTCATATTTGAATTTTTAACAACTTTTTATTATATATTAGTTTAAAGTTAAATATTTGAATACTAAATTCTTATTTCACATTATATTAGTACATAGATGAACTATTATATGTTATTATATTTGACATTTTATCAATATTCTTCTTATTTTTTAGATTAAAGATTCAATATTAATAATATAATATAGGCGTTAATATAGATATCAGATCAATATAGTATATAGATTTTATTTTGAAATCTTTATTAATATTATATATAAGAGTATTAATTTAACAAAAAATATTAAAATCTAGATTCGGATCTTTAACGGATTAAATTGTTTAATTCCATATCTGATCCACTTATTTCAAATTACGAATATTTATAATTGAATATGATCAATTTGATATTTTAATTAAATAAAAATCCTAAGATTCGAATCGAATTCAAATCGAATTCGGATTAAAATTCGATCTATTGATAGCCCTATAATAAACTACAAATGTTCTGTTAAAACTTCAAACAATATTACAAAAGATTGGTAAAATAGCATTTTTGTAATACTTGGCCTAAAATTTTTGCACCATATCTGGTTGCCAATCTTGTTAGCCATGGTGGAATAATGCATCTTGAACTAAATGCTAAGATTTTAAATTTTGACATTATTATTTATTTGCCAATCTTATTATTATTTTTTGGAGATTTGGATCTTTGAGAAATTAACATATCTCCTCTAAAACTTTCTGTTAAACAGTATTGTAATAAAATTTTATTTGAATTCTAAATAACTCCATCCTTGTACTTAAAGAAAAGAAAAAAAGAAAAACAGGATTTTCAAAGAACTAATTGGTTAATCATAAAGCATATTTTTTTGATAGAAGAAATAAGTTAGACTAAAACTCATTGTTTAAAGTAAATGATTCGATTGTCTAAATTATTAAAATTTAAAAAAAAATAAAAAAAGGTGTCTACCTACAAATGCATTAATTTTTCAATAATAAATAACATGTATTCTATATATTTCTCAACCTCTTATAATAAAGAATTGGTCTCAAATTTTCTTGAGAGTAATATATTTTAAAAGATAATCTTACTTTATGGTTTTAGAATAATGTGTTTATTTTAAACAAATAAAAGCTAATCTAAACCTTTTATTCTAGTAAATACCATTTATTTATAGTTTTGATCTTTTACATTTTTAAAAATATATGCATCCGAAAATGGATTTGTCAACTAGCATGCGTTGTTTTCTCATATTAAGATTAGAGTATTCTTTTTAGATATTGAAAACAATGAATTTATATATATATATATATATATATATAAATTCTGAACAATAGTATTGAGTGTTGTATAGCTAGATATCTTATAATTACCCTGTTATGTTTGTGTTAACGTTGAAGAAGTGGCTGCAAAATTTTCTAATATTTCAGCACTTACTAAAATTGTATTTCACACCCTAAATAAGAGTTAATTCGTATGACATGAAGTACAACTTTAGTAACGTAGATCATTAATACTAGCCAACAAGAAAGGCCACTTCTTGTGGGATTCTCCAACGAACACTAAGGAGTTTCTTACAATAAAAGAAATCACAAATATCTAAAATGTAAAAGAAAAACACCCATTTATTTGAGAATTTACACTCATGAAAATTGCTTCAAGTGTTGCTACTACCTGAAATGCACAAATAACATAAACAATGTATTAATGTAGATCAGTGTATTATTTATAAAAAAAAAAGTCTATAATGATTGAGAATTGAAATAAACACTCGCCCATTTTGAAAATATCTCTGCAAACGAGCCTTAGTAAGCTTCACCCTTACATACACGAAATCTTCAATAATGTTGTACACCTTGAAAAATACACATCTTGTTGCCTTGTTGAACAATATTGTTCCAAAGATTCCCCAAAATCCAACAACAAAACCAAGTCCCGAGGCGATATAGAATTCTTTAGTTATAAACCCATCATCTTTGAACTCCTTGTTGCTCATTGTATTGTTGCCATCAGCATTAGAATTTGAATCTTGATGGGGTTCATCTTCAGGGCAAGATTTATTGAGTGGGCACCCACACAGACCTAAATTGTCCGTGTATGCTGACTCATCGAAAGTCAGCATTTTAGGGTTCGGAGGAATTCTACCAGACAAGTTGTTGTAGGACAAATTCAAGACTCCAAGGAACCTCAATTTGCTTAGACTTGTCGGAATACCGCCCGAGAGGTGATTTCTTGAAAAATCAAGAAAATCCAAGGACTTTAATTCATCAATGTTATCAAGAATGGGTCTAGCCAAATTGTTTGTGGAAAGGTTTAATTGGACCAAATGAACTAATTTTGTGATCTCCGAACGGATTCCACCAGATAACTTATTGCTTGAAAGATCAATGGCTTTCACAAGACCCAAATTATTTGTGTACTTGACTTTCATTCCTTTCCACATGAAATATGCACTTTCAATTTCTTCGATTTCACTTTGAAATGAAAATTGATCATATTTCAACGGATTAGTGATGGACGACATATTTTCATTTTGTTTTCCAGTTATGGCAATATATTTATGTACACAATTTGGTATGACCCCAGAAATCTTGTGGGAGGAGAGGTCTAAAATTTGAACACTTACTGGACCGCATAGGTTTGAAGGTATGCTACTATAAAACTTATTGGAACGTAGGATTAGAACCTTCAGTTGTGAAGATCTCTCTCCTATCCAAGTTGGTATTTTTCCAGTCAATCTATTTCTTCCCATGTCTATCATGATCAAGTTTGTACAATTTGCCATAGAAGTGGGAAGTCCTCCAGAGAAACTATTGTTGCGTAAGTGCAAGAAATAAAGGGCACTTAGCAAGCCAAATGAGTGAGGTAGCTTCCCTGAAAGTTATTGTTTGCTAAGCTAAGAAATTTTCACCCCTTGAAATGTTTTTGCACTTGAGAAGAGCTTGAAAAAGGACGAGGAAGACTTGCATAGTAATTATTTAAGTTGACCGAAAGAAATGATCAAAAGAAGAAAAAAAAAAAGAGAAAATAATCAATAAAAAATTTTCTTGATTAATTTATAGAAGAGTTGAGGCTGTTCAAACTAAATTCAAATTTTCATTTTAATAAACTGTAACATCTAGTCGACCTACATATATGAACTGGAGTGATCTTTTCATTTTCTGGAAGGCAATTATATAAGCACCAGTTTCACTGTAATGGAGTATATGCATGCAAGACTTATAAGTTGACCCCCAATGAGAAAGCAGGAAGCAATGATGAGGAAGGAAAGAAAAGGACAAGTAAACAAGATAAACGAGGAAGCAAACATAGGAAAAGGGAAAAAATTTCGAAAGAAAGAAAAGCTAGAGAAGTTTCATCCAACGTCTTTTGGAAAATCCAAATAGGTGTGAAAAATGTAATTAGTTTTAAGTTGTTTGACTTTAGGCTAGGGAATCATCATTAATTTTTCAAAATGTCATCGTAGCCAGCCATAAAATTACATCTAATAATTTAGTTAAAAAAATTGAAAAATGCAAGTACAAGAGATTATAATACTTGGTGAATTTTAAAATGAAGACTTTTAGAATTTAGTGTTTATTCTCAACAGTTTTTGTATAGTTGAACCAAAGTCATAGGGGCAAAGTTTTGCATATGATGCATTTGATCAATATTAAATAGTGGACTGGTGAATGGAATAAAACAATTAATTTATTTATAAAACAATATTTCACTTATGTATTTGAGTTATTAATTGAAAATTTCACTACTATTTTTGCATTTTAAACTTCTCTTACATAAATTGGAACTTTAAAAAAAAAACTATTAATTGATACCCAATTTATAGAAAGCTAGCCAAAATTAATAGATTATATACCACACATCAATACAATCTTTGGAATTCTGTTTGCTAAAGAACCAATATATGTTTGATGAGTCTAAATTATTATAAAAGCAATAATATGAAGAAAAAATTAATCCCACGAATCAAAAAGTAATTAAATGAATTTTATAACCCATCTACGTCAAATTTGAAATTCCAGAAGGTGAAATTTGAATGATTTTTGTTCAATTTTCCACAAGAAAAAGTAGATAAATAGAATGAAGAATGAATGAAAGGCACTAATACAAGTCAAGTTTTTGTGACACCCCACTTAGGATAGCCCCTAGTTGGGACATTAGAACAATTCAATTTTACATGAAAACTTGTAACATGAATATTAGGCCCAAAATTTTTCTTCAACATCATAACAGACAAGCAGTAGAATTTACATCTAATTGATACCATCATCAACAACATTCAAACCAAAACTATTCTTTAGAGGTATACAGATATATATACAATCCCAAAAACATCCTTAACGTCTCTGACATATCACATCATCTCTAAAGATAAAGCGTAGTATACGTAAGGCCCATAAGCAAATATACATGGCTATTCTAGTACAAAATCATACTCACTAATCCGATCAGAAATTCAAACCTATCATTCAATCATGTCTGAGAAAATATAGAAGAAACGGGGGGTAAGTTCAAAGGACTTAGTAAGAGATATTCATAATATAGAGAATAGCGTTCTATCGGGGAAAGATCAACCCAACAATTCATCAATTAACAACAAGTATAGAAATAGAGCAGATACAGGCAATCAAGCATCAATTTACAAGCGGATCAAGTACAAACAACCAGGAATGATCATAAGGATTAACAAAGTCAAAGCTATCAAGATATACTAGCTTAGGAGTTGCGACTGTTAGCTCGAACGGCCTCGGATCGTCTCAACCGAATTTGCATGAGAGGTATAGAGCATCTCAACTAATCATAATCGGGAGAAAATAGAAATGGCTCGTTTGACTTGGACAACAACTTGATCTAGACTAAGAAACTTAACTACCCTTATTGTTCTACGAGCAGGGTATAGACAATCAGACTACAATCAAAATACATATCAAAATAAGATAGACTTATTAAATTCACCCTATTATTAGTTCTGGATTTATAGCTTATCCCATGCACACAGTAGGGATTAACGTCCTATTACTTAACTAAGTCCATGTGTTTACGACTTATCTTATACACATAGCATGGATTGACGTCCCGTGACTCCCATATGACAATCACAAATTGTAACAGATAACAAAATGGATGGATAACAGATAATCAGATAACTAACAGATGGAAACAAGTGCAAAACAATATCAAGTATCGATCGAAACATATAACAAGAAAATGACATGTACCGAATGGTAACAAGTACAAAACAGATAACACTCAGAAGTTCTGGGCGCCCAAACAAACAAAAACTAACTCATCAGAGTAAAACAAGCACTAACCCACACAGGATATACAAGTCAAGAAATTGAATATGAGCTAGTGTACAATCAAGTACAGATTTCAGACAAACAAGCAATACGATTTAAACATTCATGAGCATGTATGATCAAATGAGTTAACCCTCACAAGGGTTATGGCACAAGAACAAGTAGATATAACAAAACCAGGATAGCAGATCCTCACATGGGTATTCAAATCAAGAAATCAATAACAGATAACAAATAAGATCTCAAACAATTTTGAGTATGTATAGAAATAGAAAAACCCACATAGGGGCTCATCACAATTAACAGATAGAGAAAAAAGTGCTAAATTGGCAGACCCTCATAGGGGTGCAACAATCCAAGAGCAAGTTAAACCAAGTAATAACCCAAAGTGGGAGACCTTCACCTTCGTAATCTCAAAAATACTGTCATTGCCTATTGTCTACGAAGCCCACCTCTATGTCACCTAACCAAAAGAATAAGGTACATAGTCACAATCGTCATTTGACCTTGTAATCCCAATTATACAAGCAACGGTCTAAAATTGATACTTAATTGGCTAAATCAATAGCCTCAATATTCAAATGCTAATAATGCAAATCTCGATTAAGGAATACAATCAGGTCCTTAATTACATAATTAACCTCGCAATAGCTTTCCAAGTCAATAATAATGGTTCCATTATCTTTAATAACCCAATTTTTTCCCATAGAATTAGGGTCTTAATCATCTATTAACTTAATTAACCAGAATTATCGTATAATTTTACAAATTTGAGTCCACTGAGCTTATATATATACTCAGGCGTGTCTAAATTCTCAGTCTCAAATCATAATTTTTGTCTAATTAACTTGTATTTATATCATAAATAAGCCTAACGATTTACTCAGATTAAATCAAGAATCAAATTATTCGATTAACTAGTATTTTACTTAATATTTCTCAATCGAAACCTTGAAACCATAAATTGAGAACACCACTATGATCATTGGAATAAGGAGAAGAAATTGGGGAGAGGTCACTGAAGCACCGCCGCCGTCGAAAAATCTGGCCACCATTACCAAAATGCTCCTCTCGAGCTCCTGATTCTAAATATCTACTATGTTCGGAGTTTTGATGCCATGCAACCCTTCCATAGCATTCCCCTTGATAAATACTTTCTAAACTACCCTTCAGAACTGTTTATGGTCACCTGAAAATGAGAAACCCAATTGGCTACCGTGAAGTTCTCTTTCTCTCGGTTCCTCTCGTGGCTGCTCTTCGGAGGTCATCAGCCATGCATGGAGGTGCAACTGTGACTAGAGGATGGAGGGAAAAGGAATAGTTGGTGTGGTCTGGGGAGGTTTTGGCTGGTGAGAAGGATTGCCGGTGATGGTGGTCTCGGTAGAGAAGAAGAAGAAAGAAAAGAAAAGAAAAATGAGCAAAAAGGGAAAGAAAGAAATGAAGAAGAAAGGAAACAGAGCTGTTGTTGTTGTTGTTGTTTTTTTTTTTTTTTAAATCTCATTTTCAAAATTTTCAATTTAGTCCTTCAAAAATTTAAGTTATCCCATCCTGCCTAGAATTTTTAGGAAAATTATGATTTACCCTAAATGACTTAGGGTATCTCATTCAAACCCAAAACTATTCAAAATTTTTGCAATCAAATCCTTTTTCATTATTTTTTGAATCCTAAAATTTGATCAATAATTCTCTTAATTTCTAAATTCTTATTTCTCAAAATGCCAAATTTTAGGGGTGTTACACACTCCCCTCCTTAAGAGAATCTGGTCCCCAGATTTTCATCTAGATACTATTCCAACTGGTAGAAAATAAGTAGATTTGATCAGTCAATCTACCCTCTCTCTTTAGTAAATTTTGCTAGGATTTTTTTTTTTTCAAGTCTCAATACCTCCCTGTGCTTCTCAAATGTATCATATACCTTGACTTGGGTGCCTTATCTAAAACTTTTCTTCTGACATTGATCTTTTCTTTTGGAACAAAAAGATACCTTGAATCTCGGTATTGAACTCAGACTCTCCAAAACTTCCAACTTTACCTTTTGTTGCAGCATCCAACGATCATTAACTTGAGTTTGTCACATTTCATCTTATAATTTGGATTTCAATTATCTTTGCAATCCAACTTACTATATTAATTTTTAACATAGCGCTCGTTCGTACACTTCATGGTGCTTTTGTTTCAAGTAAGTGAGTTATTCTAGCCATCGGCTCAAGGCATGACAACTACTTTTGCCTTTTTAGGTAATAGGTGATGGAAAAATCGTCGTCTTCTAGCATTTCTATCAATCACACTGTCTCATGTTCAGATCCTCATTCTAATCGCTGTAGTTTATTAAATAATGCTTTTATGTGGGGTAGAGGGTGATGAGTTCACTTCTTTCGGAACTACTCCTAAGTATTCAACAACTATTTTTATATAATAAACCCTTATCTCATGTTGTATATTTAGATCAAAGAAATGTGACATGTATGAAAGTATGTAAACACCAAGATCACATAAGGCATTATCATGGATTTTAAATATAAAAACCATACCTTTTGTTATTTTGCCAAGATCTAGCGTTTCTTCCCCTATCAGGGCATAGGCACGAGCTCATATATTCGGTCTCCCACTAGCTCTTGTCACCTATTTTCCTTTATCTGTAGGGGTGGGGCCTTTCCGTTTGGGGCAGTCTTTTGCAAAGTGCTAGTCACTACCACAACTTACACATTTGTCTTATTTTCTCCAACAACCAGATTCATCATGGCCAAATCCCCCACAAAATTCACATTACTTAGGTGCTCTCTCTTGAGTCGCATTTATCTTTTTACTAGAATGAGGGGCTTGTTGGGCAGTGCTTCCTACCTGAAGCTTTGGTTGCTTTCTTTTGACATTACCCTGTCCATCGAGGTCCATCTTTCCTTTTTGACTTTTATCCTCGATTTTTTTGATCTCATGCAGTTCTGACTTAAGTTGCAGTGTCTCACTCACTGCTTGGTTGAAGCTCATCAAATCACAAGTGGCCAATCCCCTTCTCAATTTTGGCTGTAATTTTACAAATTCGAGTCCACTGAGTTATATGTATATACTTAGGCATGTCTAAATTCTTGGTCCCAAATCATAATTTTGGTCCAACTAACTTGTATTTATATCATAAATAAGCTTAACGATTTACTTAGATTAAATCAAGAATCAAATTATTTGATTAACTAGTATTTTACTCAATATTTCTCAATCAAAACCTTGAAACCACGAACCGAGAACACCACTACGATCATTAGAAAGAGAAGAAGAAACTGCCAAAGGTCGTCGAAGCACCGCTGCCCGCCACCGAAAATCTAGCCACCACTACCAAAATGCTCCTCTCGAGCTCTTAATTCCAAATATCTACTTCGTTCGGAGTTTTGATGCCAAGCAACACTTCCGTAGTGTTCCCCTCGACAAATACTTCCTTAACTACCCTTTTGGAACCGTCGATGATCGCCAAAAAATGAGAAACCCACTTGGACGCCATGAAGCTATCTCTCTCAGTTCCTCTGGTGGCTGCTCTTCGGAGGTCGTCAACAGTGCATGGAGGTGCAAGTGTGACCAGAGGATGGAGGAGAAAGGAATAGTTGGTGTGGTTTAGGGAGGTTTTGGCCAATGAGAAGGATCGCCGGTAATGGTGGTCTCGGCAGAGAAGAAGAAGAAAGAAAAGGAAAGAAAAATGATGGAAAAGGGAAAGAAGGAAATGAAGAAGAAAGGAAAGAGAGCTGTTGTTTTGTTTTCTTTTGTTTTTTTTTAAATATCATTTTCAAAATTTGCAATTTAATCCTTCAAAAATTTAAGTTATCCCATCCTACTTAAAACTTTTAGGAAAATTATGATTCACCCCAAATGACTTAGGGTATCTCATTCAAACCCCAAACTATTCAAATTTTTTGCAATCAAGTCCTTTTTCATTATTTTCTGAACCCTAAAGTCCAATCAATAATTCTCTTAATTTCTAAATTTTTATTTATCAAAATACCAAATTTTAGAGGTGTTACAGTTTTAATCATTTCATAGAATATTTTTGTGATGATGAGTTGCCAAACTGTAAATGCAAAATTATTAATGAATTTATTGTGGCAGTTTGACTTAGAAAATTATTTCTTGACCTTTTATCATCCCTCTAACTTTTTAAAGTCTAGTATAACCATGTATCAATAAGCTTATCTTTGAATTTGAGAAGAGCTTGTCTTTCCCTCTTCAAGCACTTGATTCTACTAGCATTTTCCACTTCTAAAGAATGTCTAAGTATGGGTCCCGGGCATGCTAGTAACCGAACTAGTAACAAAGGAAGAAATTGAAACAACTTAATTTGAGTAATGATTCTAGAAATCATGCTTGCAGAGATAAATGGGATCAAATTAAAGTAGAGAAAGATATATGTTGAGATATTTGGGGATAGTCTTTTCATATTCCAGCGCCAATTATATAGGCACTCGTTTCACTGTAATAGAATATATGCATGCAAGACTTGAATAATGATTAAGTTGACCCCAAATGAGAAAGCAAGAAGCAATGACGAGAAATAGGCAAAAAAGGATGTGAGGAAGGAAAGAAAAGGACAAGTAAACAAGATAAACGAGGAAGCAAACATAGGAAAAGGGAAAGATTTTCAAAAGAAAGAAAAGCTAGGGAAGTTTCATCCAAACGTGTTTTGGCAATTCCAAATAGGTGTGTAGCACTACTTTCAATCCTATATTTTATATTCATCTTTTATTTTTTCGTTTCAATTAATGTATACATATAAATGTATTAAATATTTCTTTGTAAAATAATTAATTACAATCAAATATATTTAATCATATAATGAATTAGGATATGAGAAAAAATATATATTCCTTGCTATTTCACCAGCAAAATTTTGCAAGCAGCAAGCTTTGGGAAGTAAAGTGGATATACATAGCAAAGGAAGATTTTGCTTTGGATTTGATTAGCTTACTCTATTCAACTAAAAAGTCCAAATGGTATGATGAAATCAATATAATTAGACTTAGGTTGTTTCAGATTTTTGTGTGTTAAAATAGATTACAGTATATCGAATAATTATGAGCTCTATGAGAGGTAAATTGATTCATTTTGTGCAATATATTCATGCATTTTTTTTATTTTTTTAAATAATTAAATTTAAATATTTTGTTGAATATGAGTAACTCTATCTAAAAGTACTTAGGCCTTAATTTTGAAAATAATACATAAAAAGAATGCTTTAATAGTGGGTGAACTATAGAAAGTAGTTAATTTCTACACACTTTTTAACGTTGTTCACACTGCATGCAATAATTGATCATTGAAAAACAACAAATGTCCTCAATATATTAAAGTATTATCACTTAATTCTTTTGAAAGATATATATTTTCAAAAATAAACCAGCCATTGAACATCTAATAATTTAGTTTATAATTTGAAAATTGTTCATATAAGAGATTATCAATCTCTATTTATGAACTATATATAGTTAAAATGGTGATGTTAGAATTGATTGGTTTTCTCATTAGTTTTTGTAGGGTTGACCCAAACATAAGAGAAAATTAGTGAGTGCATGAACCTCATAATGATCGTTAGGAGCGCCAATGGAGCAAGTTTCAGATGGATTTAAATCTTAAATTTTATGGGACTAACCAGAAAGATGCCATTTTAATGCTGGCTAAGAGAAGATGTTGTCCTATTGTTGGTTATATAGAGGCAGTGCAAGGAGTCTTTCAAATAGAGGAAAGAAACGAAAAGGCAACAAAAAGGATCAGTTCAAATCTTCCATAACACAAAGTGTAACATCTTTAGTTATGTTAACCATTGCACGAAATGTGTATAAATGAGTGGCAAAAGTAGTAAAAGAGGAAAAATTTGAAAGAACTTCACTTGAATAATATTTTTGAAATTATTTAATTTTTTCACTTAATGGGATGATCAAGTAGACAAAGATATATGTTGAGATATAATTAGGAAAGATCTTTTCATGTTCTTGCTACCAATAATATAAGCACTAATATCTCTTTAATGGCTATATGCATGGAATACTTCTATAGTAATTATGTTGACCCAAAAGATATGATAAGAATCAATGATGAAAAGCATAAAAGAAAAGGGACAAAGGAAGACTTGCATAGTAATTAAGTTAACAACTGAAGAGAGCATAGTAATAAAAAACGATGAGGAAGCAGAGGAAAAGAAAAGAAAGGGACAAGGAAACAAGAAAAATGAGGAATCGAAGTAAAAGAGAAGTTTCATCCAATGTGTTTTTGCAATTTCAGATAGGTTTATAACACCGACCAAAATTTTTGCCTAGAGCAAAGTTTTTGGGAACTACCTAAAGTGGATATATGTGGAATTGGAAGATTTGACGAAGGATTCGATTAACGTATTTAATTGAACTAACAATTTAAATGATACTTCTCAATAATTTTTTTATATATAAATAAAAATAATAAATTATATGACGTGGATTGATTAGCATAGTACAATAAATGCATGATACATTCCATTTAAGTATTAGAAAAAGATCAGAAAACTTTTATTATTCTCTTTGTTTTTCTAATCAAAATAGTGTTCATTTCTAATGTCTTGAGACTATATAAATATATCACTTTGACCTTTTCATGTTATTTACACATTTAATTACTTAATTCCTCATATGTAATATATTGAATATGTCAAATAGCATGTTTGATTCCTATAATTGAGTATGAACTCCTAGACAGACCATTCTTTATACATGTCTTGAGAGAGGAAAAGACTTTCTTAGATAGGATCTAAATCGGGCATGGCATTGATTTTTGCATGAAATGTTAAAGGTTGGTTACACTGCACCATTATAAATGTTTTATTGGGATTTAAAACAAAATTAGAACAAAATGGTAAAATTAGTAATATTTCAATGCGTGGCATGAAAAATAATTAAAATCCACCATCATATGTGGTGTCATCATGGCCAAACCAAACATCTAAGAACTAAATCATTTATTAGAGATTTTAAGCTCATGTATATTGTTTCAAGTGTTGGTACTAGTGAAAATCATAGCGGAGGATATAGAAAATTTAACATGGATTAGTGTATTATTAGAAAATAGAGTTTACCATAATTAAAAATTGAAGAAATATTCGCCCATTTTAAAAATATCTTAAAAAATACTCATGCTGTTGGACATTACAAAACATAACATGGTTCAACATGCCTTTTTACATGCCGAATGCAAATTTTATAGAACTCAAACATCATTAAATACGTTTGTTCAATTTTTCGCATTTAATTTCTTAACTCAATCTAAAAGAAATATATTTTTTAAACTATTATTGAAAGCTAGCTAGGAATAAATTCAACTCATCAATAAAATCTTAATTTGAAATTCTATCGTGCGGAGACCAATATTTATGTTTAATGAGCCTAAATGTTTATACAAGCAATAATGCGAAGAAAAATTTGGTCCCAAGAAAATGTAATTAAATAGTCGGATCTTATAGCAAATTGTACTTAAAAATTAAAATTTCAAAAGGAGAAATTTGAACGACTTTTCTTCAATCTACCACACTCTAATCTCTTTACTCGATCCAAGAGAAGGTAGATGAGTGGAATGGAGAACAAAAACTTGACTATATAACTAAAATTTTAATCATTTCTTATGATATTTTTATGATGATATATAAGTTGCTAGACTTGACCACAAACATAAACTTATTAGTGAATTTGGACTTTATTGTGATAGCTAGTTTGACACCTCTAAGAAAGTAGTCACATGCAATAGGACCACATTCATTTTTAATGTCAAATGCAGTAAGATTATATTTAGAACATCTTCGTCATCGGTTAATGACAGGTACAATATTTGATGTGGAGCTACGTATCACAAACTGAAGAGTTCGATGTTGATTTCACTCCATTTTCTTGCAAGATTAATGTACATGTTCATTAAAGTCATAGTATCCTTAATTGATATTATATGGAGTTGGTCTTTGTAGTAGCAACTCCCAAACAATTGATTGAACACTCCAACTTCACTACTGATTGACATTATCGGAAAAATACAAGAAACTCAAAAGTAATTGAGAAGCAATTGAGAAGAAGAAAAACCCCAAAATAATGAAGATTAAACCAGAAAATGATGAAAATGAAAAGATAAGAAGACAATGTAGATATTAGGTCAATGGTTGTTTCTCATTTCCGCCGTGGAGCTGTTTGCATTTTTTTTTTCTATTTTTGGAAATAATACTGATATATTTAGGGTTTACTGTTACCTTTTATTTATGATAAAGAAGTGAAAAAAATAAGTGAAAAATATTACACTTAAGGGCATTTTTGTCAAATCA
>JACGDI010004002.1:75491-86684 GCA_014898725.1 Jacaranda copaia | reverse complement strand
TGTTTGCCAAGAAGAGATAGGTTGAATTCATGCAATCTTCTAAATCCAATACCACCCTTATCTTTAGGCGTGCACAGTCATTCCCAACTCAACCCTTATCATAAATTCAGGTTAATCTGCCGAGTTATAAAAATTGATCCCAACACGGACCTGTTCCAACGATAGCAACCATGGATACTAATTCAGCTGTCAAATTCAGAAATCACAAAGTGGCCTTCACCAAAACAAAATAAAAATAGTCTATTCCCACTATGTATGTCAAAACTTGGAAAAAGACAACTTTTAATATTTGCATGTTGATCCATCACCTACAATGGCATGCTGCAATTTTGCTAACAGAAAGCAATGTGCCACCTATACCAATAAACTTGTCTGGAAGATGAGGAAATACATGGCACACTCTACCGTTTATATAAACACATATGTGTCACAATGGCATCACACATGTCTGATTCAGTTCTACTCCAAATCTGTGCCTCAGGCCAACAAGCATGTAAGGTCATATTAATTTTAAATGTGTTGTTTGAGAAAATGACCTGGAAAGTCCTTTCGCACTGGTCAAGCAACGTGTTAAGCTGATTCACCAACTGATAAACAATTTCTCGGCGGTTCAACACCAAACAAACTGTCAGAAACCGAGCGAGGAATCTCAACTGCTAGCTGGCAAGATTCACATCCTGATGCAATCCATCCTTGAAATACTCCCTCGTTAAGATTGCCTCATAAAATATGTAAGATTCTGACAAATAACTGGTCTCACTAGTCCTCATGTACTGTACGAAATAAAGCTGCCCAATCCGGAAGGCAATCTCCACAATCTCCGATCTCTTTAGCCCAGCCTCGACCAACTTCTGCCTATTCTCTTGTTGAAACTTCCAAAGCTGAGTGTAGACCTTAAAGACTTTATAGAAGTATGTATCATATCTCGAACATCATTAGAGAAAAACAATCAGGTCAGGTTAATTTTTTTAACAAAAAGAGGTATTTGCAGAACAAACTAGTAATCAACAAAACATGGTTGTTAGTTTAGAGTACCGAGCACGGAGTACTATTTTGCTAATTCAGAGAATGATACTGGGTGAGAGCGGCATTACTATTTCACTCTTCCTGATGTTGCTAATTCAGAGAATGATACTGGGTAAGAGCCCATATTCCATATTCTGTAGTGAGCACTCACAACCTTGCTAATTGTCTGAAAATTGTATGGGATTCTTCGCAATAAACAAAATACAAAGTTACTATTGATGCGTCTTTAGAATCTGATAAGTTCTCACTCCAAATCGACACACAGGCCATAAACCATAATACGCACACCACATGCAAGACCAATCGTTTTGAGGAACAAGCATGCAATAAAGTATGGCAAATAGGATCATTCACGCGATCAAACTTAACCCCAGCACAATCATAGCGGCTATTTCGCCATTATAGAGCAAGAATCATGCACATAATATTAGCAAGAAAAATGGGCTTATTAAGTTTACTTGGGCAAGTGTGTGTTTGCATTTTTTTTTCTTTCCACTTAATAGAGAGAATCTATTGGTTAGTGTTCTTAAGTATTTTAATAATTTTACTCGTTGAGTGCGGGTGCACAACTTGATTGTAATGTGTTTGGAATAAAGAAATTGCAATTTGAAGCATTGGTCATGTGGTAATTTTGATATTAATTCAAATCAAGCTTGGTTAGATCAAGTAAATTTTATGATAAGTGAATTAGATGCATATTATATCTTCGATGTAGTTTTTATGAAAAGTGATTCTTCCCATGTCAAGTGTTAGCATTTTGAAAATATAATAGTACTTAACATGTATTTTCCTCAATCACATAAAAAAAACATCATATTCACACAAGGGTTTATGAAAATATCAACCAAACACGCTCTCTCTCTTTTTTTTTTTTGTTTTTTGTTTTTTTCATTTTAATGTATATACATATCCACACAAGGGTTTATTAGGGTTTCAATTCAAAATATTATACTTTCTTTTTTTTTAAATTTATGCACATGTATATAAGAAGTTTCATAAGTTTGAACTTATGATAATGAATCAAATGACCATCAATAATTTTATACTTATATATGAGGGGACAATGTGATCTCAAAACAAACATACATGCTTTTAAATCATAATCTATTCATTTTGAAGCGTACCCCATCAACCAATTTCTTTATATAGCAATGCCCAAATAGAGTTTTAAAAGAGTAGAAGTGTTTAAACGTTAAATGTATTAATTTGTCCAAGCAAGAAGACAAAAGACATTTTCATATTAAATTATCACATATCTATCCGAAAACATATAGTTAGATAAATTTAAAAAATTACATAATTATCACATAGGACAGCAGGATAAGATTGATATCAAATTTCATACATTTTCTTTCCAAAATTATCATAATATTAGGTCAAAACTGACTACATATAGCTGCCTAAATAGATGATCAAAATTTGTACAAGAATTTGGGACCGCATAAAAAAATAAAAAAATATATCAACTTCCTAAATATATGGCACCAAATAAAATATTTTCCATGTTCAGAAACACCAAATCGTTTTTTGTATTGAAGAACTACTGGTTAGAGCCTAGCCTTCTATTTATTTTTTTAAATCAAATAAGCAAGCAAATCCAATATATTTATATTTTCAAAAATATTTTTATTTCCCTATAACAGAATCAAATATGTTTTTCAAAAAATATTATTAAAAAATTATGATTATCTCGAATCATATATATGCTTATATTTTTCAATCATTATTTAATTATTATCCACTACAATAATAGTATGTCATAATTAGAAAATTTTATATGATACCACCAGTTAGATAATAGTTACGAAATGTGAATAAAATTTATATTATTCCAAAATAAAATTAAATATATTTTTAACCTTGCCACATTCTTCAAACACACACTGAAATATATCCTTTTAAATATATATATATATATATATATATGTATATTTTAAAGTACTCCAAACCAAACCTTTTATAAATATTAAGAGAAAGAAAAGCTAGTGAAGTTTCAGCCAACGTGTTTTGGCAATTCCAAATAGGTGTGTAATTAATCCTACTTTCAGTTTTATATTTTAAATTTCATCTTTTATTTTTCATTTCACTTTATGTATATATATCAAATATATTAAATATTTTTATAAAAATAATTAATTATAATTAAATACATCTAATTATATAATAAATTACAATACAAAATGAAACATATATTCCTATTTCCCCAGCCAAAATTTATCTTGCAACAAGTTTTAGGAAATAAAGTGGATGCATACAGTGATGGAAGATCCAATCCAGTGATATGATTAGTTCAATTATGGCAGAGTACTCCTCTCCATCTATAGCAATTTTTTTATTTAGTTTCTTTGTGACTCCAAGAAGAGAGTCAACCATCTGTGACAAGTTGGTGTTTGATCTTGAGAAGAGCTTGTTTCTCCTTCTCTAAGCATCTGATCTTACTAGCACTATTCGCTCGATGGATGGACTGCAAGATTTCTACTAATAATAAAGAGGGAATAAGCTGAAGGAACTTCATATTCTTACAACTATTGTGCTTTCTCAGATGGGTCAAATGGAGTAGAGAGACATATCTGCTGAGTTGCATTTGGGGATGACGACTTCGGTTTCTCGCTCCCAGTTATACAAGTGTTAATATTTTTAGAATAGATTTCTTGAGCAGTTAGATATTTATAAAGAAATATTTAATACGTGTGTCATATGTTTAAAAATATCAAGGTAGGCAGCTAAAAATGACTATTAGGCAGAAATGATGTCAGCTTAATTTTGACCTTCCAAAACAATCAAGAATGTCGGGGTATGCAGAAGAATTAATTACGCAGATCCACAATATAATTGTGGATTAATTATATACGCAACAGAAACAGATTATTATTCTAGCCAACAAGAAATGCAACTTCTTGCAGGATTTTTCTAAGTAACACTAAGCGGCGTATTACAGTAGAAAGAAACCATAAAATACCCAAAAAGCAGAAAATAAAACACTCATTTATTTGAGGCGCTCAACTCATTAAAACTGCTTTAAGTGTTGTTGCTAGAGAAATCACCTGCTGAGGACATGACAAACAAGACAATATTGATTAGTGTATTATTTAGAATACAAAGTTTACCATAAGAGGAATTGAAATAAACACTCACCCATTTTGAAAATATCTTAGCAAAAGAGCCTTCGTAAGCTCTGCCCTTATGCACACGAAATCTTTAACAATGTTGTACACCTTGAAAAATGCATCTCGCATTGCCTTGTTGAACAATATTGTTCCGAAAATTCCCCAAAATCCAACTATAAAACCAAGTCCCAGGGCAATGTAGAATTCTTTAGTTATAAACCCATCATCTTTGGACTCCTCCTTGCTCATTGTATTGTTGCCATCAGCGTTAGAATTTGAATCATGATGGGATTCGTCTCCCAGACAAGATTTATTGAGTGGATACCCACACAGACCTGAATTGCCCATATATGTTGACTTGTCGAAAGTCAACAATTTAGGGCTCTGAGGAATTCTGCCAGAAAAATTGTTGTACGACAAATTCAAGACTCCAAGGAAGCTCAATTCGCTTAGGCTTGTCGGAATACCACCTGAGAGGTGATTTCTTGAAAAATCAAGAGAATCCAGGGACTTCAATGCACCAATGTTATCAGGAATGGATCCAGTTAAATTATTTGTGGAGAGGTTTAATTGGACCAAGCCAACTAATTTTGTGATCTCGGAAGGAATTCCACCAGACAAATTATTGCTTGAAAGATCAATTACTTTCACAAGACCTAGATTATTTGTGTACTTGACCTCTATTCCTTTCCACATGAAATATGCACCAATTTCGTGGATTCCACACTGATATGTATATCGAGTATATGCCAATGAACTAGTGATGGACGGCATAGTTTCATTTAGTTTCCCAGTCATGGCAATGTATTTATGCACACAATTTGGTATAACTCCAGAAATCTTGTTGGAGGAGAGGTCTAAAATTTGAACATTTACTAGACCACATAGTGTTGAAGGTATGCTACCGTAAAACTTATTGGAACGTAGGATTAGAACCTTCAATTGTGAAAATCTCTCTCCTATCCAAGATGGTATTTTTCCAGTCAATCTATTTCTTCCCATGTCAATCATGATCAAGTTTGTGCAATTTGCCATAGAAGTGGGAAGTCCTCCCGAGAAACTGTTGTTGCGCAAATGCAACACATAAAGGGCACTTAGCGAGCCAAATGAATACGGTAGCTCCCCTGAAAAGTTATTATTGGCTAAGTTAAGAAATTTTAACCCCTTAAAAGGAGTAAAACAATCAGGAATTTGGTCCGACAACAGATTATCTGAGAGGTCGATGATCTCCCAGTCTCCAATATGGCACAAATTAATGATCGAACCTGAAATTTTGTTTCTTGATAGATCCAATATCTTTGGAAAATTATAGAATATGGGAGAGAGTGGAAATTGGGGAAGGACGCTATTCAATTGGTTATTTGATGCATTCAAATATAGAAGATGAGGAGCTGCACCACCAAACCAAAACCAACTAGGAATGACGTCTGAGATTCCAGCACTGGATATATCGATATAAAAAAGTTCTTTCTGTGTTTTGAGCCACAAAGGGAAGTGTGGTCCTAATTTGCATTTCCTCAAGACCAAAAACTGTAGTTGGAAAGGAGGAACCCAGTGAGGGCTGAACTTCACTGTAATAGATGGGTTTGAAGACAAATCTAGTACAACAAGATGGGGTAGTTTTAGGTAACCTTCTTGAATGGACCCATTCAATTGATTTTCCCAAAGAACCAATTCCTCTAAGGATGAAAACCTCGACATATTATAGAATGATCCACTTATTCTATTCTTAACCAGCTTAAGGACCCGTAGGTTTTTCTCTATAGGCCCAGACAAATTCATCATTAGCTCAGAAAACTCTCCAGTCAAACTATTCCGACCCAGATCTAAATATATTAAACTGCTCATATTCCCAAAAAAATTAGGAATACCACCTTCTAGACCAGTTTCAAAGAGAGAGAGAGATGCAAGTGATGTCATGTCCTCAAAAACATCAGGAATGGGACCTGGCATATTGTTGTAATTGAGATCAATGGAAGTGAGACCAGTACTGCTGAAGTTTGAGAACCAATCGATTAAAGCCAAAGTGGAGACTTCGAAATAGTTCGATGAAAGATCAATTGTGGCGAGAGGAGTGGAACCATTGATTGAGGGTTGGGAAAAACGAGGAATATCAGGCAGCTTACTCCCAGACACATGCAATTCTTTTATGAAGGCCAATTTGCTTATTGCTTGTAGCCAATTGGTTGCATTTGAGAGGTTTATAGAACTGAGATCAAGATATTCAAGTGAATGAAGATGAGAGATCCAGTCAAGGCTTTTGCTATAGCAATTTGGATTTTCACCAAGATCAAGATATGACAATTTGGATAGGTTAACTAGTTGATATGGGATTGGTCCACTGAAATTACCTTCCGCAAGATTAAGATGTCGCAATTCACTGAGTGAACCGATGAACTCAGGAATAGGGGCATAATTGAAATCATTATGATTAAGGTTTAGGTATTGTAAATATTGCAATTCAAGTAATGAATTGCTAATGGTACCTTTTAGAGGAGGATCACCATTTTCATTGTGAAGATCCAATTGTGTGACATGATTGGTTTGATTATTGCATAGTATGCCTCTCCATTTGCAACACTCCCTTTTCTTTTTTCCATTACCCCAGGAAGCGAGTCGGCCATATGTATCAACAAGGTTGTCTTTGAACTTAAGAAGAGCTTGCCTCTCCCTCTCTAAACACCTAATGCTACTACCACTCTCCGCTTCTACAGAATGACCAAGGATGGGCCTCAAGCTTACTAGTACAAAAACTAGTAATAAAGGAAGAAACTGAAAGAACTTCATTTAAGTAAGTATTTTTAGAATAATGCTTGCACAGTTGGGATAAAAGTAAAATAACAGAGAAAGATATATGTTTGAGTTGTATATATTTGGGAATGATCTTTTCATTTTCTTGCGCTCAATTATATAAGCACTAGCTAGTACACATCTATGTAATGGAAGACTTGCATCATAATTAAGTTGACCCCAAAAGAGAAAACAAGAAGAATTGATGAGGAAGAGTTACATACGGCCCTTTTGGTTTCATTTTCTGGGGCCATTTTCATTTTCTAGTGAAAATACATAGTAAAAAATTAGTTAGAATAGTTGATATTGAAAATGAAGTTGTGTTTGGATATGTATAAAATTGTATGTTTATATAGTTGTGAAAATGAGATGTATTTGGATGCTAGATATTTTTATATTAAAAGTTGTATAGTTTTGAATTTGATTGATGATGTGATATGTAATTGTTTGAAAAAAATTATATTATAATTTGAATTATAATTTTTTTGTGGTGAATATTGTTTGAGAAGTATTTGAAATGTAAAAAGTAAATATAGGTAATAATTGGGGTTGAAAAATGTATGAAAATTGAGAGAGAACGTAAAAAATAATAATTTGACAATGAAAATGTATGAGAAAATGGTGTAAAAGTTAATAGTTTTCTACTTTTATTTTGAGGAGAAACTAAAAATGGGGTTTGAAAATAAAAACAAATGGCCGGTGGTAATTAAGTTGATCTAAATAAATGATCATCAAAATAAAAAAGCAAAAGTTAAACCCCTATAATAAGCAATGATAAGAATGATGAAAATATTTAATACATTTTATATATATTTATTAAATGGAATACGGGTCAAACTTGACTTGTAATAGAGAATATAAATTGAAAGAAAATAAAAAAAAAATGGGAAAGAAAAAAGTGGAGAAAAGAGAAATTAAAGAGCTTTTGGGGACCAAAATCAGCGTGCAGTAAAATTTCCAAAAAGACTCAAATAACTTTTGAACCATTAAAGTAATTAAGCTCCATTTAATTTGTTTTGTATTGTTTCATTTTATTATTTTAGAATGGATTACCATATAATTTTAGTTGATTAATTATAAAAATTAAATTTAACTATTCCATTGAATTAATTAATATTATCTAAAAGAAATATATTTTTTAAACTATTAAATGATACCCGGTTTATTGAAAGCTAGCCAGAAATAAATTCAACTCATCAATAAAATCTTAATTTGAAATTCTATCGTGCGGAGACCAATATTTATGTTTAATGAGCCTAAATGTTTATACAAGCAATACTTCGAAGAAAAATTTGGTCCCAAGAAAATGTAATTAAATAGTAGGATCTTATAGCAAATTGTACTTGAAAATTAAAATTTCAAAAGGAGAAATTTGAACGACTTTTCTTCAATCTACCACACTCTAATCTCTTTACTCGATCCAAGAGAGGGTAGATGAGTGGAATGGAGAACAAAAACTTAACGACATAACTAAAATTTTAATCATCTCTTATGATATTTTTATGATGATATAGAAGTTGCTAGACTTGACCATAAACACAAACTTATTAGTGAATTTGGACTTTATTGTGATAGCTAGTTTGACACCTCTAAGAAAGTAGTCACATGCAACGGGAAGGTACGTGACGGAGCAGGCACGATACTTTTTTTATTTTAACCACTTAGAATTTGATGATAAATTTGTGGAAAATCACACATGCAGAAGTTGCAATCGCTATGAACCAATAATGGGACACAAAAATAAATACTGACAAAATAAAGATTGCGATACAACATTTTCTGTCAACTACTGTATATGTCTTTCTGATTGAGTCTTGTGGAAAAGAAAGAAAAATTGAAACCCATTAAATAGTGCCGGTATTTATAGGCAATGCTGCTGTATACCGGTATTTATAGATTGAGTCTTAGTCCTGTGATTAGGTGCCGTAGACCACAGGTTAATTAAATAGTAGCCTCATTCTTGTTTGTCTTTGAGCCTTAAGACAGTAGTACGTACAGCCAACTCAACTATGCAGAAAGTCCTATAGTAAAAACAAATTTCAGAATCAAATTTCTAATTATTTAATTTCCAAGCACCTTCATGCATCGTTGGATGCTTCAATAAATCATCTTCTTGTCACATTCATGTATCACTGGCCTCTAAATAGGTAGGGTGTTATCCTCTTTAAATCCAAAACATCATATTCATACTTATACTTATTAAAAATAATGTAATAGATATGGGTAGGGTCTAGACCCATAAATTACCTATATTACCATATCCAAAAATTATTCATTACTTTATACTTGAATTTAATTTATAAACTTAAAAACAGTCTGCACTGAAATCAAATTTATATTAATGATAAAATTTTTATATATAAAAATTACAAATATGTGAATAAACAGTAACAACTAAATAATTTTTCATTAAAAATTAAATTAAATTAATGAAATTAATAAAGTTAAGATATTGTGATATCAATTTTTTTTTTTAAAAAAACAATTGGAATAGCAATAGCAACAATTGAACATTTTTCATTAAAAAAATTAATAATATTAAAATAAAATATTTTTGTGATGATATATAAGTTCATAGACTTGACCATAACATAAAATTGTTAATGAATTTGTATTTTATTATGACATCTTTGACACTCTAGTAAAAGTTTTTCCCTCTTGCATATGGTTAAACTACTATTTCCATGACTTTTATCATCCCCACAACTTATTTAAAATATAGAAAACCGTGTAGTGTACTTCTCAATAATTTTAATTTGCCCTATTGTTTTGTATATGAAGAAAAATAATAAAGTATATGATGTGGATTGATTAGCACAATACAATAAATTTACACTACATTCTCTTTAAATATTAAAAAAAGATTAGAAGACTATTATTTTTCTTTTTTTTAATCAAAATAATATTTATTCTTTTCAATGCCTTGAGACTCTATCTAAATATATTATTTTTACCTTTCACACATTTAATGACTTAATCCCCCATTCCTAATATATTGAATATGTCAAATAGCTATAGTTGAATATGAACTCTTAGAAAAACCCATTCTTTATATATGTCCTCATAAAGGAAAAGACTTTCTTTGATAGGATTTGGAGTCATCGCACTAATGTTTGCATAAAATATTAAAGGCATTTTGGATCTTCTATTTCATTTTGTATTTCATTTTTTATTGTAACTTGCTTTATTTATACTAAGTGTTTTTGATGCTCAGTTAATTATTAATATAAGAAAATATTTAATACACATATCATATATTAATAACACTACAAGAAAAAGATAAATTAGTGATAAAAGAGTAAGTGACAATATAAAAGTTATCACTAATTATTTAAATTAAGCGACAAAAGATTTAGTTTTGTCACTTTAATAATTCCTATAAACTAAGTAGTGACAAGAATAATGTTTAAATTGTTACTATAAATATTAGTGACACACCTATGGTAACAATAAAAATCTTGTTACAAATTACAGTGACAACTTTTATTGTCACTAATTGTTAATAGTGACTACTTAAAACATTAATTTTTGTCACTATTGAGTGATACTGTGACAAGATAAAAATTATTTCACTTAAAAATTATTATTAGTGACACGATAAAAGTTATTGCTACTTAATAATTGTTATTTGTGATAATTTTAATTTTGTCACTTATTATTTTGTCATTAATTTATTATTTTTTGAAGTGTAAATTGAAAGAGAAGATGAAATAGAGAATTTAAGCCATCTTAAAAATTAGATATGTTGCACTATTATAAATATTTATGGGACTTAAAACCAAATTACAGAAGAATGGCAAATTAATAATTTTACAATACTTGACATGAAAAATAATTAAAATCCGACATCATATTTGTTTGCCGATCTTGTCATCATGGCCAAATCAAACATCTAAGAACTGAATCATTATTTTTTTTCTTGATCAATTTATAGAAGAGTTTGAGGCTGTTTCAAACTAAAATTCAAAATTTCATTTTAATTAAGTCTGTAGCATCTAGTGGACCTATACATGTGTGTGTATATATATGTATCTGTCAATAAGTTGAAAAGGTTAATTGCTGTAATAATTCATCAAATTTCAGTATATGTATGGAAGCTAAATAATTAAAGGTTATTTTCATCCACCTCCCATGAGATTTTAACTTTTGATATTCAGTGTTTTTGAGGCTTGGATATTTAACAAATATCCATCTTCCCACATTTTCTGTTAAAAAATTTAATAAAATTTTATTTGAATTCTAAATAACGCAATCATTATATAATTTTTTT
>JACGDI010004002.1:62061-72530 GCA_014898725.1 Jacaranda copaia | reverse complement strand
GGAACCAATCCTTAAAGTAAGCAGCTCAGAAAAGCGTCCAATGCTTTCAGTTACTATTCCATTGAACTTATTGGCTTGTAGTCTTAATTTTTGCAATGATGATGAAAATGATATATCAGACATTGGACCTATAAATATGTTGGTAGACAAATCAAGTACAAGAAGATGGGGTAATTTCAGGTAGCCTTCTTGAATGGACCCGATCAGTTCATTTGACCCAAGAGCCAATACCAGCAAGGATGAAAACCTCGACATGTTACACAACGATCCCGTTATTATATTAATATCCAACAAAAGATACTGTAGGTTTTTTTCTATTGGCCCAGACAAGTTAACCATTAGCTTAGAAAGCTCTCCAGTCAAATGATTCTCTCTCAGATCTAAATATATTAAGTTGCTCAAATTCCCAAAATATTTAGGAATACCACCTTCAAGATAATTAGCGCCAGAGAGAGAGAGATGCGCAAGTGATGCCATCTCCTGAAAAACATCAAGAATGGGACCTGGCATGTCGTTATAAGTAAGATCAATGAAAGTGAGACCAGTATCGCTGAAGTTTGAGAACCAATGGATTAATGCCAAAGTGGAGACTTCGAAATAGTTGAATGAAAGATCAATTGCAGCAAGAGGAGTGGAACCATTGATTGAGGGTAGGGAAGAAGAAGGGATATCAGGGAGGTTACCATGCATCACGTATAATTCTTTTATGAAGGTCAATTTGCTTATCGCTTGTAACCAATTGGTTGCAGTTGACAGGTATATAAAACTGAGATCAAGGTATTGGAGTGATTGAAGATGAGAGAGCCAATCAAGGCTTAGACTATAGCAATTCAAATTATAACCAAGATCAAGATCTAACAACTTGGATAGGTTCCCCAAATGATGTGGAATTGGTCCACCAAAATTAGCATACACAAGATCAAGATATTGTAATTCACTGAATGAACCAATGAATTCAAGAATAGGAACATAATAAAAATCATTGAAACTGAGGTTCAGATATTGTAAGTGTTGCAGTTCTAGTAATGAATTGCTAATAATACCTTTTAAAGTAGGAACATTGGGTCCAAGTTCATTGCCAAGATCCAATCGTATGACATGATTGGTTTGATTATGGCATCGTATCCCTCTCCATTTGCAACACTTCCATTTATTTTCGTTGTTACCCCAAGAAGTGAGTCGATTGTGTGTATCAACAAGGTTTTCTTTGAATTTGAGAAGAGCTTGTCTCTCCCTCTCTAAACACCTAATTCTACTACCACTCTCCACTCCAAGTGAATGCCCAAGGATGGTTCTCAAGCTCACTATAAAAAACACTAACAACAAAGGAAGTAGTTGAAAGAACTTCATTTGAGAAATATTTTTTAAATTCATGCTTGCACAGATGGGATGAATGCAATGTTGATGATCTTTTCATTTCTCCTAGCCAATTATATAAGTGCCAGCTACTACATTTGTATTAACGGAAGACATGCACAGGGATTAAGTGGACCCCAAAATAGACAACAAGAAGCAATGATAAGGAACCAAAAAATAAAAAACAAAAAGGAAACGAAGAAAAAGAAAAAAGCAAGAAAGTAGTATGAAACAATGACAAGAAGGAAGAAAATATTTAATGCATTTCATATATATTTATTAAATGAAATATAGATCAAACATGACTTGAAATAGAGAATATAAATTAAGAGAAAAAAAAAATGAGAAAGAAAAAAGAGAAGAAAAACAGTAATTAAAGAGCTTTTGGGAACCAAAATCAGCATGCAGGAAAATTTCCAAAAAGACCCAATTGACTTTTGAACCATTAAAATAATTAGGCTCTATTTAATTGGTATTCGATTGTTTCATCTTATTATTTTAAAATAGATTACAATATAATTTTGCTTGATTATTTATAAAGATTACATTGAACTATTTTATTGAATTAAGTAATTTTATCTAAAACAAATATATATATTTTAAACTATTAAATGATGCCCAATTTATTGAAAGCTGGCTAGGATTGAATTCCACTCATAAATACAATCTTAATTTGAAATTCTATCACAAGTAGACCAACATATATGTTTAATGCGTCTGAATATTTATAGAAGCAATAATTTGAAGAAAAATTTCATTTTAATTGAATCTGTAGTATCTAGTGGACCTATATATTATTTGTCAATAAGTTGAAAAGGTTAATTGCTGTAATAATTCTTCAAATTTTAGTATATGTATGGTAACTATATAATTAAAGATTATTTCTTCCACCTCCCATAAGATTTTAACTTTTGATATTCACTGTTTTTTAGGTTTGGATATTCAACAAAGATTTTAACTTCTCACATGTTCTGTTAAAAAAATTAATAAAATTTTATTTGAATTTTAAATAACTCCATCGAAGCACTAGTAGGGTAATTACCTTCCATAAAGTTAATGGTTCACATTTTCCGAATGCATGATTTCAAAATTAAGATAGAATATGCCTGAACTTAATTACAAAAACCATCTTCAATAATTACACAATAATTGTAATTTTTGTTATAAAAGTCAAAGGGTGTTGTTTTCAAATGAATTATTTTTAAATAATAATAAATAACATGTATTGTTTATATTTTTCAACCTCATAATCTAAAATTGGTCTCGTTGTTTTCAAAATTACCATCTCTTTAATTAGTATGATCATAAGAAACACAACTTTATTATCCGAATTCCAAATCAAAGGTACATTAACTAACGAGCTTCTGACACTTACATTAAAAAGAAATAATAAATTGTCTGGAGAAGACAAAAGGAATAGGGAAAAGGAAGAAAGAAAAGTTTGAGAAAAAACAAAAAAAGGAGCAAGAAATTGCAGTTCAAACTTATGACTCACTCTAAACCTAGTTGATACTTGAAACTTTTACATTATATTTGGTTCAAAGATTTTGGAGATGAAAAAAAAAAGGTAATTAGAAAAATATTTTTAAGTATTTAATTGGTGAGGAAAATATTAAAAAAAATAAAATTTGAGGAAAAATATCATGTCATTTTTGGAAAATGAAGGAAAAATCTATTTGATCTCTTTCTTCTTTTCCAACACATTTATCATCTGTTTCCTTCCTATTTTCTTCTTCATTATTTTTTTAATAACTAATTAAATAGACTTGAGATTTTATTTTTTAATTTTATTTTTCTTTTTCTTACTATTTTTCTTTCCTTATCAAAGTTCTTAAAACAAACATAGTGTTATAATTCATTTTTAAGAATTTAAAATTAATGGGTGAAATCTTGAAAGTAATTAATTTCTGCTAGTTTTTTCTTTAATAAGTTTTAAGTTGTTTGTCATTAGGCTAAGGGATCATTATTCATTTCTCCAGATGTCATCAGAACCAGCCATAAAGTTACATCTAATAATTTAGTTAAAAGAATTGAAAATGTATGCTCAAGAGATTATAATATTACTTGGTAAGTTAAAATTACGACTTTTAGAATTTGGTGATTTTCTCAACAGTTTTTGTATAGTTGAACCAAAGTTTGGGGCAAAGTTTCAGTTTTTATTAGCGGGCTGGTTAAAGGAATAGAACTATTAATTTATTTATAAAACAATATTTCACTTATGTACTCGAGTGAATATATTAATTGAAAATTTCACCACTATTTTTGCATTTTAAACTTCTCTTACATAAATTAGAATTTTTTTTCACAACAAAAAAACTATTAATTGATACCCAATTTATAGAAAGCTAGGTAAAATTAATAGATTATATACCACACATAAATTACAATCTTTGGAATTCCGTTTGTGCAAAAAACCAATATATGTTTGATGAGTCTAAATATTTATAAAAGCAATAATGTGAAAAAAAATTTAGTCCCATGAATCAAAAAGTAATTAAATGAATTTTACAACCCATCTATGTCAAAATTGAAATTTCAGAGGGTGAAATTTGAATTATTTTTGTTCAATTTTAAACAAGAAGAAGTAGATAAACAGAATGAATGAATGAAAGGCAATACAAGTTAAGTTTTAGTCATTTCGTACAACACTTTTGTGATGATGAGTTGCTAGACTTGATTGTAAATACAAAATTATTAATGAGTTTATTGTGGCTCTTTAACTTAGAAATTATTTCATGACTTTTTATCATCCCTCCAACTTTTTAATGTCTAGTATAATCGTGTATCAACAAGCTTATCTTTAAATTTGAGAAAAGCTTGTCTCTCCCTCTCCAAGCACTTGATTCTCCAAGGATGGGTCCCAAAAACACTAGTAATAGAACTAGTAACAAAGGAATAAACTGAAAGAACTTCGTTTGAGTAATGGTTCTAAAAATAATGCATGTAAAGGTGTATGGAATCAATTTAAAGTAGAGAAAGATATATGTTGAGCTAATTATATGGGCACTCGTTTCGCTGTAATACAATATATGCATTCAAGACTCGAATAATGATTAAGTAGACCCAAATGAGAAAGCAAGAAGCAATGACGAGGAATGGACAAAAAAGGGGTATAAGGAATGACGAGGAATGGACAAATTGTCCTTACTGTGCTATAATGTCCACTTTTCACAGCAAGGCAAAGTTAGAGAACTAAAATTGTATTTTTTCCAGGGAGAGTTTCTAGATTCAATATGAGATCAAGGTCGGAAATGGGAGTAGAAGCATTGATTGAGGGCAGCAAAGAAGGAGGGATATAAGCTCACCAAATCTCAAGCGCAATTCTTTGATGGAAGTTAGTTTGCTTGTTGCTAGTATCCAATTGGTTGCTTTTGAGAGGTTCGTATAACTAAAATCAAGGTATTCAAGTGAATGAAGATGAGTGATCCAATCAAGGCTTTTGTTGGAACAAGAATTACCACCAAGATCCAAATGTAACAACTTGGATAGATTTCATTTTTTATCTCTAAGTGGAAATAGAAATGAGCCACAAAAATAAAACCCTATGGGTTGTTAGTTACACGAATGCAAAATAAAATGTAATTAAATGATAATTTCATAGCTAATTCTACATCAAAACTCAAATTTCAAGTGGTGAAATTTGAATAATTTTTGTTCAGTTTTTCACACTTTAGTCTCTTTGTAGTTCAAGACAAAGTAGATAGATAGAATGAAAAAATTAGATGAAAGACAGTACAAGTGAAGTTTTAGTCATTTCTTATAATATTTTTGCAATGATATCTTAGTTCCTAGACTTGATCATAATATTTGCACTTTATTATGACACCTTTGACACTCTAATAAAAGTTTTTCCCCTTGTAGATGGTTGGAAAACCATTTTCATGACTTTTATCATCCCGCAACTTATTTAAAATATAGATATAACCGTATAGTGTACTTCTCAATAATTCTAATTTGCCTTATTGTTTTATATATGAAGAAAAATAATAAATTATATGATGTAAATTGGTTAGCATAGCACAATAAATTCACGACACATTCTCTTTAAGTATTAGAAAAAGATCATAACACTATTATTATTCCTTTTTTCTTTTATCAAAATATTGTTCATTCCTAACGTCTTGAGACTATATAAATATATTATTTTCACTTTTAAATGTTATTTACAAATTTAATGACTTAATTCCTCATCTGTAATATATTGAATATGTAAAATAACATGTTTGATTCCTATAATTGAATATGAACTCCTAGCTAGTAAAGTCCATTGTTTATACATATCTTGAGAGAGGAAAAGACTTTCTTAGATAGGTTCTAAGTAGGACATTGCACTAACGTTTGCATGAAATGTTGAAGGTTGAAAATGCTGCACCATTTACAAATGTTTTATCAGGACTTAAAACAAAATTACAAAAGAATGGTAAAATTAATAATTTTACATTACTTGGCATGAAAAATAATTAAAATCCACCATCATATGTGTCATTATGGCCAAACCAAACATCTAAAAACTAAATGATGTGAGGAATGATGAGGAAGGAAAGAAAAGGACAAATAGGAAAGCTAGTGAAGTTTCAGCCACCGTGTTTCAGACAATTCCAAATAGACTACTTTGAGTTCTATGTTTTAAACTTCATCTTTCGTTTCTCATTTTATTTTATTTTAAATATTTTTTTATAAAAATAATTAATTATAATTAGATACATCTAATTATATGATAAATTAAAATACGAAACAAAATATATATTCCTATTTACCCAGCCAAAATTTTGTCTGCAACAAGTTTCGGGTGGTAAAGTGGATACATACAGCAATGGAAGTCCAATCATGTGTGATGATTTGTTTGACTATGGCAGAGTACTCCTTTCCATTTATAGCAATCTCTTTACTTATTTTCTCCGTGACTCCAAAAAAACAGGATGGTCAACAAGTTGGTCTTTGATCTGGAGACTGGCACCCACTTTATTTATTTATAAGCGCTACCCACTTTGAATTATCTATTTTATTTTTTATTTTAATTTATTATATTTATATCAAATATATATAATTTTTTATTAATTATTTTTATGAGAAAATATTTGATATACGTATTATATATTCATGAAATGAAGTAAGGTTTATGAGCCTACTGAAGCACAAAGTATTTTTAAAAGTTCAAGCATATTACACTATTTTCACAGAATTGGAAAACAAGCAACCCAATTACATATGCTACCTAATAAGCACTGATCCTACACCTTTGCTGTTTTGATGTATAAAGACTTAATTGCAAGGATGCATGTAAAACAAATGACCAAAAAATAAAAGCTACTTCTAAAACCCAAGCCAGACTCCACTTGATTTACCATCCAAGTATACCAAAGCATGCAGATTACTAGAAATCAATGAAACGAGATCTTCACCCACTATCCCTTTCACACAAGTTAACTCCTTATAAAGGGAGACGTGAACTTCAACATGGAACTATCTATTGAGTTTGCAAGGAATTTAAATTCCATATACATGATAAATCTTCAGTATATGTCCCATAACTTCAATATGGTGGATGAAAGCAATAGTTTTTAGATCCAAATTCATCAACTGATAAAAATATATACATATATACATGACCTGTTTCAGGCTGTTACTTATACAAACTAGTGATTTCCACAACAAATGGCTGGTGTTTAAAGCCTTACCTTGAATGCTTTACTATTTTCACTGTCAATGACTGAAAAAAGAGGCCTTCTTGTGAAGGGCAACAAATCAGAGGGATATATGCAGTTCATACTTGAAATGTAACATACACATCACACAATATCACATCCTTTAGATCAATAAAACTCAAAAGAATTAACATTAGGATATGAGTTAAGTTAATAGTCACTCTTTCTGGTACAAGTTCAACTTAAGAATAACAGGCTAGTAAGAAAAAAATATAAGTTATAGCTTCCAACAAGAGATATTCCACCCAAAAATTTCAATTGTCAACAGATCAGAAGCTGAAGACTTGTGCTGATTTCTCAAGTAAGCATCATAAAGGAGCAATATATAAAACTTTCATATATCAGTATCACATATTTTATTGAAGAACAAGCCACACCAATTTGAGGTCACTTAAATCTTCTTCATGATCTTTCACTGAGAACACGGTAACAGGAAGAGCTGTGATTTCTTTAGCAGAATTATACCCCTCCATCCAGCCTTGAAGGTCCTAGATGTCGAAGCACAAGTATTTACAGTTGATGTTTCAATATCATAACAGAAGAAATAGATGAAAGATTTTGGGTTCCATTAAATATAAGGATGTTTACCATGTTTGACCCAGAGCATTAAACACTCTGCTAAAGGAGAAATAACATGAAAATCATAAGAATAGGTTCCATTACCCGAACCTGAAAGGTGTATTAAGAGAATTTCACCAGAAGGAAGCTCCTCGCACACTGTCCCTAAGACCTAAAAAACATGCAATGTCACATTCAAAAATGAAAGCTCAACACATCATAATGGATTGTTTAACTATGAATGGTTTGAACTCAGGGCCTACTTCACTGGCAGGAAGGTTAATATTTCATAAAAGGGTGTTTTTTTTGTTTTTTTATTTTTGGTTCAAAAATAACAAAGGATCATCATCATATGTTCACATGGACCTCAATTTTTTTGGTCCAATGGCTTGTTTTCTCTTAAATAAAATGCAATATTGCCATATTTAAATGCAGAAGTACCAGCAATAAGCAATGCAATTAAATAAAGACAATTACTGGTGAAGTAGGTCTATAACTCACCATTTGCATTATTAGCACACAGTGGTACCAGCAATATAATTTGATATTTTAAACAAATCACCATAGTATCATGCCCCTATATATAGTTCAACCATCGATATTCAAGAAAAGTATAATAACATTAATCTTCCCATACACTTTGATTCTTTAAATAATATTCTAACCTGATGTGATTTTATGGTAGCATAGAAAAGGACTAATAAGAACCTCTTGATGGTGAATACTCACTGCGATGAAATATGTGACAGATGGACGAAATAAGATGGCCTTCCATGGGTTATGTGGCAAAGTTGGATCAGTTATATCCTGATTGACACAACTAGTTCCTGAAGCGCCATTTTGACTGGCGCCAGACCCAGTTCCACTTGAGAGAGCCATGTTTGCCTGGCAAAATGAACCACTGGGTTCCCACTCTAAACTTGTAGCATCCTAAAAGTGTTGAGGGTGAGTTCTGAAAACTTGACTTGACAAGCAACAAAAAGGAACATAAGAAATCTGTATGTTGTTAAGTGTAGCGTTAACAATGTCATTATTCAACACGCAAGGAACTTTTTGAAGGAACGATATTTGAAATTGAATCACTCATATATATTCTCTATTAGCACAACAAAGATCAAACAGTGCAAACCTCATTAAGATGGTAACTGCACAGTAAAGCATCTCTTAGTCTTAGCTTTCTGTTTGCATCCATAACATGTGGGAAACAATCTGGGTGAAAATCCAATACAACACTATATCTCAAAGGCCTGATATTCATAAAAGCGGTGTCAGCTTTTAGCAATTTAACTATCTCCTGAATCACAAGCTTCCATTCTTTAAAGTCAGTCTCCTGGAAACAAGACCATATACACGTAATTCAACTATCTATAGTCAAATCATACAAAAAGCACGTTATCAGCATTGATAAAATGAGCGAAAGTGCTTCCACCCACCATCAAAGATTATCCAGTTAATATTTCTCAGAGACTATTCTTTCTACCATACTATCTATCTCCAGACCCCCTTATAACACCCAGGCAGGTACTTCTATATACAACTCTTAAACAAGAAGCAAACTTTTGATGCATGCATAGCTAACACTACGAAGATTCCATCAGATAGATGGCTCCTATGACGCAAGGATAACATTGAACTTGACACCCGAGAATGATTAATTTCTATCATAAATTCAGGTTAATCAGCCGAGTTACAAAAATTGATCCCAACATGGACCTGTTCCAACTATGGCAACCATGGATACTAATTTAGCTCTCAAATTCAGAAATCACAAAGTAGCCTTCACCACAACAAAATAGAAATAGTCTATTCCCAATATGTATGTCAAAACTTGGAAAAAGACAACTTTTAACATTTGCAGGTTGATCCATCACCTACAATAGCATGCTGCAATTTTGCTAACAGAAAGCAATGCACCACCTATACCAATAACACTTGTCTGGAAGATGAGGAAATACATGGCACACTCTACCACTTATATAAGCACATATATGTGTCACAATGGCATCACACATATCTGATTCAGTTTACTCCAAATCTGTGCCTCAGGCCAACAAGCATGTAAGGTCATATTAATTTTGAATGTGCCGATTGAGATAATGACCTAGAAAGTCCTTTTGCACTCGTGAAGAAACATTTTAGGCTGATTCACCAACTGATAAACCATTTCTCGGCAGTTCAACACCAAACAAACTGTCAGAAACCAAGCAAGGAATCTCAACTGCTTGCTGGCAACATTCACATCCTGATGCAATCCATCCTTGAAATACTCCGTCATTAAGATTGCCTCATAAAATATGTAAGATTCTGATGAATAACTGGTCTCACTAGTCCTCATGTACTGTCCAAAATAAAGCTGCCCAATCTGGGAGGCAATCTCCTCAAACTCCCATCTCTTTAGCCCAGCCTCGACCAACTTCTGCCTATTCTCTTGTTGAAACTTCTAAAGTTGAGTGCAGACCTCAAAGACTTTGTAGAAGTATGTATCACATCTGGAACATCATTAGAGAAAAACAATCAGGTCAGGTTAATTTTTTTAACAAAAAGAGGTATTTGCAGAACAAACTAGTAATCAAGAAAACATGGTTGTTAGTTTAGAGTACTGAGCACCGAGTACAGGTACTAATCATGCCATTAATTCACAAAAGAGTGGCATTACTATTTCACTCTTCCTGATGTTGCTAATTCAGGGAATGATACTGGGTAAGAGACCATATTCCATATTCTGTTGTGAGCATTCACAACCTTGCTAATTGTCTGAAAATTGTTTGGGATTCTTCATAATAAACAAAATGCAAAGTCACTATTGATGCGTCCTTGGAATCTGATAAGTCCTCACTCCAAATCGATCTT
>JACGDI010004002.1:43333-53747 GCA_014898725.1 Jacaranda copaia | reverse complement strand
TTCAATAGGGCAATGAGATATGCATTTCTCAAGGTGTACAACATCATTGAAGACGTCACGTATGTAAGGGTGGAGCTTGCTAAGGCTCATTTGCAGAGATACTTTCAAAATGGGTGAGCGTTTTGTTAATTTGCAATTGTGTGAACTTTGTTTTCTAATAATACACTATTCCACATTACATGAGCTATGTCCTGTGCAGGTGATTTCACAAGTAGCAACACTTGAAGTGATTTTTATGAGTATAGCATCTCAAATAAAATGGTGTTTTATCTTTTACATTTTGGATTTTTTTTTTTATGATTTCTTTGTACTATATGAAGCTCCTTAATGTTCCTTTGGATCCCACTAGAAGTTGTATTTCTGTTGGCTAGTATAATAATCTGTTTGTATCCAAGATGAACTACTTTGTAGTGGAATATGTGAGTGTTTATTCAATTATTAAGTAGAATAACCCTTTATTTTTAATAATACATTGATCTACATTAGATTGTCTTTGTTCCTTGTTGGTGATTTCACTAGTAGCAATATTTCAAGCGATTTTCATGAGTTTAGAATCTCAAAAAATGGGTGTTTTATTTTTTAAATTATAGATATTTTGTGATTTTTTTTAAATTTCATTTCTCATTGGCTAGTATTAATAATGTGTGCTATCTAGTATGCAGATCTAACCTCATAGTGGAGTACAAAATTAATTTACAATTTCATTATCGTTTTTCTCATCTAACATATAAATCATGATCATATTGTGGTTTTTCGCCTTTAACATAGAAATCTTCATCGACATTTTGTAACACCTTTGAAATTTGATATTTTTGAAAAATCAGGATTTAGAAATCAAGAAATTAGTTAGTCTTTCTAGCAGCTTTTGGCAAAATTGATCAAACCATTGGATAACTCCCGTCGAAGCGCATTTTTTTATGGTGGTTGCATTGAAATTTTTCGACAATGGCGGTGGTGAGACAATATCTCCTCCTCGATGCAAACGATCGCACCCATGTACTTGGTTTGTGGTTCTAGAACTCTGATAATCAAATTGTAGGTTAAAGTTTGGATATAGGACATTGAAAATATACATGTATATTGTGCCCTTTTCAATTGTGAACCTTGTGATATGCTAAGATTAAGGATTATTTTATGATTGGTATATATGTGTACATATTCCCATGCAAGGAGTATTATATAGTTAGTGGACCTAGATCTTGTTATATTATATGATAATTTTTGGATTTATTGAGCTAATTAATTTATTAAACCCTAATTCATAGACTTAAGACCTAAGTGGCAGTGGTTGAGGTTAATTATGGAAATTAAACCATTATTGTGGATTTAGGATGATATTATGAGAATAATTATGTAGTTAAGGACTAGGTATCATGCCATTATTGGAGTCAATATCAAACTCCATGGCTATTTTTGAAATAATAAGCTTAATTAGCACACTTTGTGTAGATAATACCTATTGAATCTTAATTATTATGTTGATGGATAGGTTAGTGATCTTAGAATGCTAATGGCATAATTGTTGAAAACTATTAAAGTTGAATGGGGATTTTGACTATGAAATACTCTTTTGATTAGGTGACGAAGAAGTAGGTCCTATTGATCAATAGATTGCTGGCTATGATTGTTTTTGCTGAGACTATAGAGATAAGGGTCTACCAATCTGGCACCTTTTCATACTTATCTATTATCGTGATAAACCCTTGTGAGGGTTCCTATTTTCTATTTTTGTACCATATTCTGTTTTGTTGAAATCTAAGAATTGTTTGAGATTTTGATTATTATCTGTTATCTAATATGTACACCCTTATGTGGTTATCATTTGTTATTGATTCTGAATCATGTCTGTTCTAGCGCCCAGAACTCTTGCTTGTTATCTATATCTCTATTGCCTGATTGTATTGTTATCTACACCATCTTGTATTATTATATGTTGCCTTATTAACACACCTGTTTATCTATACAGCATTAATTAGCCATGCTGGCTTATCTGAACCTATTTACTGATATTTATCGTGTAGCCTAGAACATCTCTTTTGTTATCCCTCCGTTTTGTTATCTAATTGTCTGTTATCCATTCGTCCTATTATCTGAGTGTTCGTTATTCGTCCATTCTGTTATCCGACTGTTTGTTATCTATTATTGTTTGTAATTATTATTTGAGAAAAATAGGATGTTAATGCTATTATGTGCATGGGATAAGTCATAAGCCCTAAACTCTTAAATAAGTAATAGGATGTTAATCCTTGCTAGGTACATGGGATAAGCCGTAAGCCCAAAACTCTTGCATAAGTGATGGAATGTTAATCCCTGCTCTGTGTATAGGATAAGGCGTAAGCCCTAAACTCTTGGTTAAATAATGGGCGTTAATCCTTGCTAGGTGCATGAGATAAGCCGTAAGCCCGAAAATAGTGATATTCGGAAAATCTGATAAGCTTATTCTGCTTTGATTCATATTCTCACTGTAGTCTGGTTGTTTGTACCCCACTCATGGAGCAACAAAGATGGTGAAGTTTCTCGGTCTAAATTAGGCTGTTGTTCCAGTCGAACGAGCCATCTGCATTTCTTCCCAAATTGATTCAATTGAGACGAACCATTCCTCCTAAACTGATCCAGTTGAGATGATCCCGGGCCATTCAAGCCGACAATCACAACTCCCGAACTAACTACCTACTAATAACCTTGAATTTGTCAATGCCTATGATTATTCCTAATTGTCTGTAATCTAATCCATTTGTAAACTAATTCTTAACTATCTGTATACCGATATGTTCCTGTTTTGATTATTAATTTATGATCTATTGAGTTGATTCTTCCTCGACAGATCTTTACCGCTTATGGTTATGAATATCCCTCACTAAGTCCTTTGGACTTACTCTCCCATTTTATCTTTGGTTTTCTCAAACAAGGTTAAGTGATGGATGCGAACTTTTGGCTTGAACTAGAGAAAATTATGTTTTGTAATATAACATGTGTTTTATGTATATATATATATATATATATATATATATATGGGTCTACTTATGTGTTAAGCTTGTATTAGAGATGTTGTGATATGTAGGATTTAATCAATACCTACAATATGTATATAATGTTGTGTGATGAATATTTTGCAACCACTAATGGTACGTATTTAGGACCTATATTGTATGTTATGGGATCATCTCAAGTTTGTATATAGTATTTTGTTGAGGTTTCCTTAAGTTGAAATCCACTACTATTTTTGATGAGTTTTGAAAAGTTTGTTATGGGCCTATTGTTTGTTAACGTGATAAGAGTTAAGATTGAATTGAATGGCGTCCTAGCTAGGGGCCATCCTGAGTGTGGGTGCCACACATTCCCTACTTAATTCTTTTGAATTCTCCAACATTTCTTGGTAGCATTGATCCTAGAAATGCATCAATAAACTTACTAGGCTCCTAAAACTTAAATCCTTGTATCGTTTAATTCAAATTATAAGATTGATAAAACTTATGTTTCGTGATATTACTAATATGTGTAATGAGATGCCAATTTGTCAAAATAAACAAGACATTTATGGAAAGCCAATCTATATAAGTATATATGATATATATCTTAATATTTCACAAGATATATACAAATATTTTACAAAGTTGTTTTAATATCCACAACCTATGTTAAGTCAAATAAATATTCAAACCCAAATAACGAGGGACAAGTGTAAAAGCTTTTCCAGATAAAATTTGTCACAAGGCAACCATATGATTATATAATAATTATGTAATTTAGAAAGTTCAAGATGCCTAAGCTATATAAAATGCAGTTATATATGCATATTCTATATTTCAAACTATAAATGATGTTCCATATATACCGTACTATTATTATTATTATTTTTTTTCATCATATGAAATGTAGAAATATCATTTGGGCATTCTTTCGACCATTATCTTTGGGAGAAGCCATTAATTTTAAATCCTTAATAATGAACTAATACTATGTTTGATTTAAGAATTTTGATGAGGAAAGAAAAATGTTGGGGAAAAGAAACATAAAATTAAAAATATATACAATTTCAAATTTGTATGTTTGTTAAAGAAAATAATAATAATAATAATAATAATAATAATAATAATAATAATAATAAAAAGAATGGAAGGGGGAGGGGTGATGAATGTCTTGTAGGACCAGAGAGCAGTCAATAGACTTCCTCTTCATTTTCCTTGCCAAATAGGGAAGAAAGTTCATTTTCCTCAAAAATGTTATATTTCCACAAATTTTCTTTTCTTTAGTATTTTTCTTACCAACTAAACAATTAAAAATATTTTTCTTAGCATTTTCTTTTCTTTTCTTTTCTTTTCCTCATCAAGATCCTTGAGCCAAACATCGTGTAAAAGTTTAAAGTATCAACTTGGTTTAGAGTGAGTTATGAATTTTCTTGAAAGCTCCAAATTCATATTGTTATTTATAGTAGTAATTTGGCATATTTGATGCATATGCTAAAATTTTTATAATATTTTTACATATAATAAAATGTATTATTCTTTATATAATGTTAATTTATTTCAATAATTTAAATATGTTTATTTAAACTTTTTAGATAAAAATTAAAAAAATGAAAAAATTGTAATTTTAGGCACAAAATAGGTAGTTATAACTGGTAGTTATTTATAAATGCTATTTATTAAAATTTAGGAAAAAAATAAGGACATTTTAGATTATATGAAAACATAACGAAAAAGAAGTTAGCCGGTATATTAATAGTATAGTGGTTGGTGCATATTCGATGCGTGTGCAATTATTAATAAAAATAATAATAAAATAATACAAATAAGAAATAACATAGTTGTAGAAAAATTGGAAATAAAAAAATTGCAGAAATATAAAAATATGCATAAGATTCATCAATTATTGTGGAACAAAGTGGTAATAGTGGTGGTAGGAAATGGGTGGTAGTTATTCTATAATTATGGACATAAAAGATAAAAAAGAGGTCATTTTAGAAAAAAATACATGAAAACACACCAAAATAAGGATAGGGACTTTATTAATAGTATAAATATAAATAATATAATTGAAGAAACTAAAAATTCTCTCTCCGTATTATAACCACGAATTTGTATACATATTGATGAGTGTAACCATCTAACATAAGATGTAAAAGATTTGAACTGAAAAAACACCTTTTTCTTTTTTTCTCAACTTATCTTGGACATGTCTACTGTGAGGTATCAATAAATTTAATGACATATGCCTTTTTACAACAGGTCACTGTTAATTGCAAACATGTTGTTGGTTCACATTTTTAGTACATTAAATGGTTGGTAAATATTAAAAAATATTAATTAAAAGATATTTTTCAAAAATAAAATTAGTGTATTAGATAACATAACTTCATAATTTTAAATTATATATTTTATAATATTAAAATAATAAATCTTATTTAAAATAATATAGTTAAATATAATTATCTTTATTTATTAACTAAAATAAAAAATTTAAGAATAAATATAAAATTTAAAACTATCATCCTAACAATATATTTAATTTTAAATAAGAAATTTAATAATTTTAATTATTTTAATATACTTTGACAATTTTAAATAAATACAATAAGTTACAAAAGATAATTATTTTTTATTAATACTAATACTATATAAAAATATAAAATATTAATTTAAAATAATTTTAATTAATTAATTAATTAATTTTTAAAAAAAATCATCTTTCTTCTCCCCACTCCCAAGCTGCAACCGCCCAAACACCACCCTGCCCCACCCCACCCGCCCCCCAACCAACATCCTTTCTCCGCAACCAACCCCACCACCCAATAGAGAGTGTGTGTATATGCGCATCTATGTATATATTTTATGTATTTATATATACATATTTATAAATGTGTATGCATATTTATGAATATAAATATTTATATATATACACATAAAAATATTTTGAATATTTTTTTAATAAAGTGTACTTTGTCATTTACTATTTAATTTTTCATTAATTTTCTTTTAAATATTTTCAATGGAGGTCAAAATAATCATTTCAAATTTTCGTTAAGATTGAGAGGTGATTGAAATTTTTTAAAATATAAATATAAATTCATATTAACCAATATATTAATATAAGATATTAAAATAATATAACTAATTAAAATTCACCATTAACCTATTGTACAAGTAGCAGGTTAATTGTATTTTATTATATTGCCAACATCATTAAAATGAAGGGATATAATGTCATACTTTAAATTCAACGACTAAAATTAAATACATTTATACATTTCTCACATGAGATATGTATAACCAAATTTGCACCATAGACTACTCCACTTATCTTTCTTCCTTTTCCTTATTCCTTTTGTCAGTGTACCTTTGATTTGGAATTCCAACAATAAATTTGTAATTCTTGTATGCTAATACTAAAGAGATGGCCATTTTGAAAATAATGAAACTCATTTTTTTTAATTATAAAACTACAATTATTATGTAATTACTGAAGATGGCTTTTGAAATTATAGTAATTATAAAACTACAATTATAGTAATTATTGAAGATGACATGTGTATCAAATATTTTCTTATAGTAATTAATAGATAGAGAATCAGAAACACTTGGTATAAATACAATAAGTTGGAATAGAAAATGGAATAAAAAATCTAAAGTGCCATCAACATTTCATGCAAACATCAATGCAATGCCTAACACTGATCCAATCTAAGAAAGTTTTTTCCATTCTCATGGCATGTGTAAATAATGGACTTTTTTAGGAGTTCATGTTCAATTATAGCTATTTGACATATTCATTATATTAGGAATGGAGGATTAAGTCATTAAATGCTTAAATAACTTTGAAAAAGGTAAAAATATATAGAGTCTCAAGGCATTGAAAGAATAAATGTTATTTTGATTAAAAAATAATAGTTTTCTGATCTTTTCTAATATTTAAAGAGAATGTAGTGCTAATTTATTATACTGTGCAAATTAATGCACCTCATATAATTTGTTATTTTTCTTCATATATAAAACAATGAGGCAAATTAAAATTATTGAGAAGCACACTAAACAGTTATTTATATGTACAAAAAGAATCCATTTTCCACTCACTAAAGTTCACAATTAATTGATTATATTGTAATCTATTTTAAAACGAAACAATTCTAGTCAATCAATTGTGTTTATAAAAAAAATATTTAGCACATATGAGATAAAATATAAATTGAAATAGTGAACTTAATTGCCTTTTCCCAGGTAACTGTGTTTACCTAATGTTAAAATAAACAAGACATTTCTAGAAAACCAGATGTAATAATCTTGTGAACCAATCAAAATTCACTTTAGGTATAGATGCTATAGATCTTATGAAAATAAAATTTTGAATTTATTGTGTAAAACATTCTCAACTCTTCTATAAATTAATAGAGAAACAATTAGTGAAGTTACTATTTTATCATTCTTTTATAATTTTATTTCAAGTTTCAATAATACACTTATAATCATTTAACATATCTAGCTAATCCTCAACCTTCCATTCAGATATCAATTCCTAACTCCAATTCTAGGCTTAAGCAAGTCTTTTTCGTTTCTCAAAATATGTATAAAGAAGGATGCACTTCGCTAGGAGTTCATATTTAAACAGAGGAATGCAAATAGACCTTTAGGCATATAATATATTCAATATATTAGAAATGGGGGATTGAGCTATTAAATTTGCAGATGACATGAAAATGCAAAAATAATACATTTATATAGTCTTGAGGAAATAAAAAGAATGAATGTTATTTTGAAAGAGAATAATAATAGTTTTCTTCTTCTTTTTCTAATATTTAAAGAGAACATAGCCTGGTTTTATGGTCCTATACTAGTATGACACTGTTGAAGACTTCATTTGTGTATGTAAGAGTGGAGCTTACTAAGGATTGTCTGTGGAGACATTTCCAATGTGAGTGAATAAAATTTATTCAATTTCCAATTATCCTCTACAGGTGATTCCTCCAGCTGCAACACTTGCAACTATTTGAGTTCACAGTCTCAACCAAAAGTGTGATTTTATATTATGGAAAATTTGTGATTTTTTCTCAACTATAAGAAGCTCTTTTTTAGTGTTCCTTCAGCGATCTAATTTTTTCTTGTGTGTCTTTCCACTGACGTTGACGTCCTGCCCTGCACACATTCTTTTGTGGAAAAGAGAAAAAAGAGAGAGCAAAACAAAAGATCAAGCAGTCAGGAAGACCAAACTAACATTTTTATATATTCTTCTTGCAATTTTATCTCCTTGAAACATTTTCCTTCTATTTCTCCAAAACTAGTGCCACCTCTCATTTGGTGAAAAATAATAATGTTTCTCGCTAACAGATTCTCTCTAATCCTATGGCAGCATTTATCAAGTTTCATCCAAAAAGTGGACACTCATCTAACTCCTGTAGATAGCTCATTTTTCATGTCTTGCCAATTAACTCTTATTTAGGATGGTAAATAGGATTCTATCTCGATTACCAGCTCATTTTAGCTATGCTGAAATATCAGGAAAAATTGCAGTGACCTTTTTCAACATCAGCACAAACTTAGTGTGCTAATCACAGGATATGTAACATTCAGCACCATTGTTCAGAAAATATGTAAAAAAAAAAAGAAATGGAAGACAAAGACAAAGCATTCTCCAAGTGCTAGACAGACTAGATTGGTGCAGAAGGTGTAGGAGATATTATTAAAATGAAATTTCAAATTAAGTACATGAAGCAGCCTTATCTCTTCTATAAATTAGTCAAGAAACAAAGCGTCACATGTTTTTAGAAAAGCTGCACGAGAGGATCAAAACTCGCATTTACATATCAGATTTTAGAATTTACATTCCCGCAATTACAAATTTCTCTCATTTTATTTTGTCTAGCCAGTATGTACAACACATGTTAACTGCACAGGCAGGGATGTTCAACCAAAAGCAATACTTACATTTATCGGATTTGACTTCCTACAGCGCTAGCACATTGCCAAAAGGATGCCCAGATCCTGCTATTAAAACAAGTAGTCACCCTTTTCAGAGCCATGCTAATTTATGTGATAAGATTGATTGAGAAACAATTCTCCTAAAATGTCAAAAAGAATATAAACATACCAATGCCATACCATGATACCAAATTAGGCTGTATCCTGAGATTGACTGCCAAGGATGGAATCAGTTACATCAAAAGCATTGTCCTTCTCAGGGTCAATCTCATACGAAGAAAGCAGCCTTCTCTGCAATAGTGGCATATTAGATAGATGACAGGAAAAGCAAGTAAACAATACCCAGTCACAATGCCACAATTCACAGCTTCACACAGGATTAAACCAATGTCAGCAAAAAACAATATATACACTTTAACACTTGCTATCATTATAAAAAGGACATCAAAGAATTGGGCAATGGCATTGTGGAACCGGGACGGATAAAGTGTTTATATAAGAATATATACACTTTAACACATAGTTATTAAAGGCGTGAGGCGAGGAGCGGGTGAGAGGTAATTTTTTAAGGCGAGAGGTGAGGCGAGGCGAGGCGAGGGATGGGTGACCAAAAGGCGAATGAGCAACAATTAAGAAAAAAGCTAAAATATATATAGTACAACAAATTAAATTAAGTGAAATATATTAAGTATTAGTAGATTAGCATATCAACATATTAAATATTTTTTTATTAAAATAGCAAACTAATTAAATAAATTAAGAATTAATTTAAGTACTAATATACTAAATAAATTGAAAAAGAAATATTCAAAAAAATCAAAAGTGTTGTCCATATGAGAAAAGAACATTAAAAAAAATTAGAATATCTTATATTTTGGATCACATCAAATAATTAACAATTCCTATAAAAGAAGAATTGTTGGTGAATTATGCGCGTTCACAAGCAAAATATTCATTAAATATATAAATATGTATCACATTCATTACAATTATATATGCAAAAAACACTAATATAAAAATACATTTCATTTTACTAACCAAATAAAATACCTATTGGTCTGATGGTTAAAATAGAAAATCTCACATCTCAAAAAAGAAAAAAAAAAAAAAACACTACAACCACCTACAAATAAAACCAAAAATGCATTGCATTCCTCAATTTTACTCCTCATAATAAATTCTCTCAAAATGTTTATTTTAAAACAATATCAAACAAAATCTTATTGCATAAATTTATTTCATTTACTTAGCTGGATGCTGGCTTTACTCAAATCAAATTCTAATGTCTTTTGACCCTGCTAAGGGTTTAGGATATAGTAAGCATGTCATTATGATTTTTTTGTTTTTAGAGGCATCCCTTCTCTCAAATTTCTTCCAAAGTTACATACTTATTTCGATATGAGAGGGAAATTGGACTCCACATATTGTATTTCATATTTTATTCCATTTCATAAATATTTAATCATGAATAACATATGTTAACCAATTATTTATAAGTGAAATAA
>JACGDI010004002.1:24040-34149 GCA_014898725.1 Jacaranda copaia | reverse complement strand
TGTAGTGTTTTTCATATTAAAATTATTATGTTCTTTTTAAATATTGGAAACAATATATTTTTCCATATGTGTTGCATATTCTGCAATTACCCTATTTAGTTTGTGTTAATGTTAAAAAGTGGCTGCAATATCTCTTCTTATTTCCGCAGAGCTAAACTACGTTAGCGGACGGATGAATGTGTAAAGACAGAATTGAATTTCTCATTCTAAATAAGCGCTAACTCTTAAAGGAACACTAACAATCTACCTGCACTAAAAAGCAATCACAAACATTCAAAATGTAAAAGATAAAACACCCAATTATTTAAGATTCTAAACTCATGAAAACCACTTCAAGAGTTGTTACTACCCAAAATCACCTGCATAGGACATAAACAATGTAATGTAGATTAGTGTATTATTAAGAGACAAAGTCTACCATAATTGGAGATTGAAATAAACACTCACCTGTTTTGGAAATATCTCTGCAAACGAGCCTTAGTAAGCCCCACCCTTACATACATGAAATCTTCAACAATGTTGTACAACTTGAAAAATGCATATCTCGTTGCCTTGTTGAACAATATTGTTCCAAAGATTCCCCAAAATCCAACAATAAAACCAAGTCCTAGGGCAATGTAGAATTCTTTAGTTATAAACCCATCATCATCGCATTCCACCATGCTCATGGGATTATTGCCATCAACATTGGAATTTGAATCATGATGAGATGCATCTTCCGGACAAGATTTATTGAGTGGAATCCCACACAAACCTAAATTGCCCATGTATGCGAACTCATCGAAAGTCAACATTTTGGGGCTTGGAGGAATTCTGCCAGACAAGTTATTGTAGGACAAATTCAAGACTCCAAGGAAGCTCAATTCACCAAGGCTTGTTGGAATACTACCTGAGAGGTGGTTTCTTGAAAAATCAAGAGAATCCAATGACTTGAACTTACCAATGTTATCAGGAATGGGCCCAGTCAAATTGTTTGTAGAAAAGTTCAATCCAATTAAACCAACTAATTCTGTGATCTCCGATGGGATTGCACCCCTTAAACTATTGCTTGAAAAATCAATGAGTCTCACAAGGCCCAGATGGTTTGTGTACTTGACCTCTATTCCTTTCCACATGAAATATGCATTTTCCAATTTGTTGGCTTCATCCGCATATGTAAATAGATCATACGATCTATTGATGAATGGTATAATTTCATTTAGTTTCCCAGTCATCGCTATATATTTATGTACACAATTTGGTATAACCCCAGAAATTTTGTTGGAGGAGAGGTCTAAAATTTGAACATTTACTAGACCACATAGGTTTGAAGGTATGCTACCGTAAAACTTATTGAAACGTAGGATTAGAACCTTCAGCTGTGAAAATCTCTCTCCTATCCAAGCTGGTATTTTTCCAGTCAATCTATTTCCTCCCATGTCAATCATGATCAAGTTTGTGCAATTTGCCATAGAAGTGGGAAGTCCTCCAGAGAAACTATTGTTGCGTAATTGCAAGAAATAAAGGGCACTTAGCGAGCCAAATGAGTGAGGTAGCTTCCCTGAAAAGTTATTGTTTGCTAAGTTAAGAAATTTTAACCACTTAAAATGAGCAAAACAATCTGGAATTTGGTCCGATAATAGGTTATTTGAGAGATCGATGAATTCCCATTCTCTAATATGGCACAAGAAAATGATTGAACCTGAAATTTTGTTTCTTGATAGATCCAATATCCTCTGAACACTAAAAGATATAGTAGATCGTGAAAAGTGGGAAAAGACACCATTCAATTGGTTATTTGATGCGTTCAGATAATGAAGTCGAGGAGCAACATCACCAAACCAATTAGGAATGATGTCGGAGATTCCAGCATTGGATATATCAATAAAAAAAAGTTCTTTCTGCGTTTTGAGCCACGAAGGAAATTGTGGTCCTAAGTTGCATTCACGTAGGGTCAAATACTGTAGTTGGAATGGGGGAACCCAGTGAGGGCTGAACTTCACTGTAAGAAATGGATTTGAAGACAAATGTAGTTCACGAAGAAGGGGTAATTTTAAGCAACCTTCTTGAATGGACCCATTCAATTGATTTTCCTCAAGATGCAATATCTCTAAGGATGAAAACCTCGACATATTATAGAACGATCCACTTATTCTATTTCCAGCCAACAAAAGAGATTGTAAATTTTTCTCCACAGGCCCAGAGAAATTCATCATTAGCTCAGAAAACTCTCCAGTCAAATTATTCCAACTCAGATCTAAGCCTATTAAACTGCTCATATTCCCAAAATATTTAGGAATACCACCTTCAAGACCAGTTTTAGAAAGACCAAGAATTGCAAGTGATGTCATGTCCTCAAAAACATCAGGAATGGGACCTGGCATATTGTTATAACTAAGATAAACGGAAATGAAACCAGTACTGCTGATGTTTGAGAACCAATCGATTAATGCCAAAGTGGAGACTTCAAAATAGTTGTATGAAAGACCAATTTCAGCAAGAGGAGTGGAACCATTGATTGAGGGTAGGGAAGAAGGAGGGATATCTGGTAGCTTACTATTCATCATATATAATCCTTTTATGAAGGTCAATTTGCTTATTGCTTGTAACCAATTGGTTGCATTTGAGAGGTTTATAGAACTGAGGTCAAGATATTCAAGTGAATGAAGATGAGAGATCCAATCAAGGCTTTTGCTGTAGCAATTCGAATTGCCACCAAGAAAAAGATATGACAACTTGGATAGGTTACCTAGATGATATGGGATTGGTCCGCTGAAATTAGCATAGGCAAAATTAAGATACCACAATTCATTGAGTGAACCAATAAACTCAGGAATAGGAGCATAATTAAAATTATTCATCCCAAGGTTCAGATACTGTAAGTGTTTTAGTTCAAGTAATGAATTGCTAATGATACCTTTTAGAGTAGAATCACCATTTTTATTCTGAAGATCCAATTGTGTGACATGATTGGTTTGATTATTGCATAGTACCCCTCTCCATTTGCAGCACTCCCTTTTATTTTTTCCATTACCCCAAGACGCGAGTCGACCATGTGTATCGATAAGGTTGTCTTTCCATCACTCTCCACTTCTCGAGAATGACCAAGGGTGGAGCTCAAGCTTACTAGTAAAATAACTAGTAATAAAGGAAGAAACTGAAAGAACTTCATTTCTGTAAGTATTTTCAGAATAATGCTTGCACAGATGGGATAAAAGTAAAAAGATATATGTTGAGTTGTATATATTTAGGAATGATCTTTTCATTTTCTTGCACTCAAATATATAAGCACTAGCCAGTGTCTATGTAATGGAAGACTTGCATAGTAACTAAGTTGACCCCAAAAGAGACAACAAAAAGAAATGGCAAGGAAGAAAACAGAAAAAAGGACAAGGAAGACTTGCATAGTAATTAAGTTGACCTAAAGAAATGATCAAAAGAAAAAAAAAAGGAAAAAGGAAAAATTAACCCCTACAATAAGCAATGACAAGGAATAAGGAAATATTTAATACACTTTATATACAATTACTAAATGGAATACGGATCAAATATGAATTGAAATAGAGTCCAAATTGAAAGACGAGAACAAGAAAAATGAGAAAGAATAAAGGGAAGAAAAGAGTAATTATAGAGGTTTTGAGAACCAAAATCAGCGTGCCGGAAATTTTCCAAAAATACTCAATTAACTTAGTCAATTGAACCATTATAGTAATTAGGCTTCATTTAATTTATATTAATTAGGTTGTTTCATCTCAGTATTTTAAAATGGATTACAGTATAATTTTGCTTGATTATTTATAAAGATAAAATTTAACTATTTTATTGAATTAAGTAATATTATCTAAAAGAAATATATTTTTTTAAACTATTAAATGATACCCAATTTATTGAAAGCTGGCCAGGAATGAATTCCACTCATCAATAAAATCTTAATTTGAAATTCTGTTGCTTGGAGACCACTATACATGTTCAATGTGCCCGAATGTTTATAGAAGCAATAAGGTGAAGAAAAATTTGGTCCCAAGAAAAATGTAAATAAATAATTATTTTATAGTCAATTCTACGTCAAAATTAAAATTTCAAAAGGAGATATTTGAATGATTTTTGTTCTATCTTCCACACTCTAATCTCTTTACTTGACCCAATAAAAAGTAGATTAATGGAATGAAGAAAGAATGAAAGACCATACAACTGAAGTTTTAACCATTTCCTATAAAAATTTTATAATGATAAGTTGCTAGACTTTACCATAAATGTAAAATTGTTAGTGAATTTGCACTTTATTGCGATAGTGTGACACCTCTAATAAAGTTTTTCCCACTAAATGTAATGCAATGATGTGTTGTTGAACTTTTCAATAATATTGTATAATTTACCTTATTATTTCATATATGAAGAAATATATTAAATTGTATGACCCAGGTTGACTAGTATAGGATCATAAAACTCCGCCGCCACATTCTCTTAGAATATTAAGAAGAATAAAATTATTATTATTATTATTATTATTATTATTATTATTATTATTATTATTATTATTATTTAAAATAACATTCATTCTTTTTAATGCCTTGAGACTATATAAATGCGTTATTTTTGCATTTTTCATGTCATTCACAAATTTAATAGCTTAACCCCCATCCATAAAAAATTTACATAAAAGCCTATTTACATTGCTATGATTAAATATAAACTCCTAACAAAGTGCATCCTTTATATATATTCTAAGAAAGGAAAAGACATCTTAAGTTAGGAATTGATATTTGAATGGGAGGGAGGTCAAGGGTTAGCTAGATATGCTAAATGATTATAAGTGTGTTGTCAAAATTTGAAATAAAATTACAAAAGAATGATAAAATAGTAATTTTACTATACTCGGCATGAAAAATAATTAAAATCATCATATTTGCTTGCCAATCTTGTCATGCCAAACCAAGCAACCTGAACTAAATGATCATTTTGTTTCTCTATATAGAAGAGTTAAGATTGGTTTACATACTAAATTCAAAATTTTATTTTAATAAAATCTACAGCATCTATACCTAAATTACATTTTGATTGGTTCACAAGATTATTATCTCCCGTTTTCTAGAAATGACATGTTTACTTTGACATCAAGTGAAAGACAGTTACCTAGGAAAAGGCGGTTAAGTCCTCGATTTTCAGTTTATGTTTCACCTCCTATTTCATTTCATAAATATATAAGATGTGTATTAAATATTTCTTTATAAAAATAATTGACACTCTAATAAAAAATTTTCCCACTTGCTGATGATTGGAAAACTATTTCCATGACTTTTATTGTCCCCGCAACTTATTTAAAAATATATATAGATAACTGTGTAGTATACTTCTCAATAATTTTAATTTGCCTCATTATTTTATATATGAAGAAAAATAATAAATAATATAACGTGGATTGATTAGCACAATACAATAAATTCACTCTACATTCTCGTTAAATATTAGAAAAAGATCACAAAACTATTATTTTTCTTTTTTTTTTTATCAAAATAATATTTATTCTTTTCAATGCCTTGAGACTTTATATAAATATATTATTTCTACTTTTCATGTCATTTACTCATTTAATGACGTAATCCCCCATTCCTAATATATTGAATATGTCGAATAGCTATAATTGAACATGAACTCCTAAAAAAGTAGATTCTTTAAACTTGTCATGAGAACGGAAAAAACTTTCTTAGATAAGATCGGTGTTAAGCACACTGATGTTTGCATGAAATGTTCGAGGCACTTTGGATCTTCTATTCTTTTGTCTATTTCAAATTGTTGTATTTATATCAAGTATTTTTTATTCTCAATCAGTTATTATTATAAAAAAAATATTTAATACACATGTCATATATTAATAAATTGAAATAGAAGATAAAACAAGAAATGAAATTGAGAATTTAAACTGTGTTGAATTAATTATGTTGCACCATTGCAAATGTTTTATCAGGACTTAAAACAAAATTACAAAATAATGGCAAATTAATAATTTTACAATACTTTGCATGAAAAATAATATAAATCCAGTATCATATTTGCTTGCCAATTTTTTCATCATGGCCGGACCAAATATCTTAGAACTAAATCTTTCTTATTTTTTGTCTAGATTAATTTATAGAAGAGTCGAGGCTGTTTCAAACTAATTCAAGTTTTCATTTTAACTAAATCTGTAGCATCTAGTGGACCTATATATATATATATATATATATATGTTATAATTTTTCAATAAGTTGAAAAGGTTGCTGTAGTAATTCATGAAATTTCAGTATACTAATAATGGCAAAATAATTAATTCAACATAAGATTTTAACTTTTGATATCCACTGTTTTTGAGGTTTGGATATTTGACAAAGATCTAACTTCTCGCATTTTCTGTTAAAAAATTCAATAAAATTTTATTTGAATTCTAAATAACTCCATCATTGTAAACTTTTGGAAAAAAAAAAAAAGGGAAAACAGAAACATAATTTTCGAAGCATTAATTGGGTAATTACTTTTCATAAAGGAAATGTAATTTGTTTAGTAAAAAACATTATAAGTGAGACCAAAATTTAATTTTTAAATTTAATGGTTCACATTTTCCAAATGCATGAATTTCAAAATTAAGCCAGACGCCTGAACTTAATTACAAAAACCATCTTCAATAATTACATAATAATTGTACATAATTTTATTTAAAAATTCAACGGGTGTTATTTTCAAATGCATTATTTTCTAAATAATAAAAGCATGTATTCTTTATATTTTTCAACCTCATAATCTAAAATTGGTCTCATTGTTCTCAAAATTACCATCTCTTTAGTATTATCTTACAAGAAATACGACTTTATCATTGGAATTCCAAATCAAAGGTACACTAATTAAAATGAAATCACAAATTGTCTGGAAATAGGAAAAAGGAAAAAGGAAGAAAGAAAAGTTTGAGAAAAACGAAAAAGTAACAAAAAAGTGCAGTTAAAACTTATGAGTCACACAAACGTAGTCGATACTTAAGTTTTTTACATTATATTTGGTTTAAGAATTTTGGAGATATAAAAAAAAAAAGAAATGGTAATTAGAAAAATATTTTAAAATATTTAGTTGGTGAGGAAAATATTAAAAAAAAATTGAGGAAATCTTAAATTTTTTAATTTTTTTTTTTTCTTAATATTTTTCTTTCCTCATCAAAATTCTTAGAACAAACATAGTGTTATAATTCATTATTAATGATTTAAAATTAATGGGTGAAATCTTGAAAGTAATTAATTTTCTACAAGTTTTTTCTTTTTCTTTTTTCTTTAATAAGTTTTAAGTTGTTTGTCATTAGGCTAAGGTATCATTATTCATTTCTCAAGATATCATCATAACCGGCTACAAAGTTTCATATAATAATTTAGTTAAAAAAATTGAAAAATGTAAGTTCAAGAGATTATAATAATACTTGGTAAGTTAAAATTATGACTTTTAGAATTTAGTGATTTTCTCAACGGTTTTTGTGAAGTTGAACCAAAGTTAGGGGCAAAGTTTCAGTTTTTATAAGTGGACTGGTTAAAGGAATAAAGCTATTAATTTATTTATAAAACAATATTTCACTTATGTAGTTGAGTGAATATATTAATTGAAAATTTCACTACTATTTTTGCATTTTAAACTTGTCTTACATAAATTAGATTCTTTTTTTTAAAAAAAAAAACCTATTAATGGATACACAATTTATAGAAAGCTAGCCAAAATTAACAGATTATACACCACACATCAATACAATCTTTGAAATTCCATTTGCTCAAAAACCAATATATGTTTGATGAGTCTAAATATTTATAAAAGCAATAATGAGAAGAAAAAATTAGTCCCATGAATCAAAAAGTAGTTAAATGAGTTTTACAACCCATCTACATTAAAATTGAAATTCTAGAAGGTGAAATTTGAATGATTTTTGTTCAATTTTACATGAGAAGAAGTAGACAAATAGAATGAAGAATGAATGAAAGGCAATAATACAAGTCAAGTTTTAGTCATTTCGTAGATGTGATGATGAGTTGCCAGACTTAGTTGTGAATACAAAATTATTAATAGATTTATTGTGGCAGTTTGACTTAGAAAATTATTTCATGACTTTTTATCATTCCTCCAATTTTTTGAAGTCTAGTATAACCATGTATCAACAAGCTTCTCTTTAAATTTGAGAAGAGCTCCCTCTCCAAGCACCTGATTCTACTAGCATTTCCGCTTCTAAAGAATGTCAAGGATGGCTCTAAACAAAGGAACTTCATTTGGGGAATGCTTCTAAAAGTCATGCTTGCAAAGATCGATATATGGGATCAAATTAAAGTAGAGAAAGATATATATTGAGTTATATTTGGGGATAATCTTTTCATATTCTGGCACCAATTATATGGGCACTGGTCTCACTGTCATAGAATGTATACGCGTGCAAGACTTGAATAATGATTAAGTTGACCCCCAAATGAGAAAGCAAGAAAAAGACAAGAAAACAAGAAAACGAGGAAGCAAACATCGGAAAAGGGAAAAGTTTTCAAAAGAAAGAAAAGCTAAGGGAAGTTTCATCCAAACGTGTATTGGCAATTCCAAATAGGTGTGTGGCACTACTTTCAACCCTATATTTTAAATTGATCTTTTATTTCTCTTTTCAATTTATGTAAACATATAAAATGTATTAAATATTTCTTTGTAAAATAATTAGTTACAATCAAATATATTTAATCATAAAATGAAGTAGAATATGAGAAAAAATATATATTCCTATTTCGCCGGCAAAATTTTGCAAGCAGCAAGTTTTGGGAAGTAAAGTGGATACACATAGCAATGGAAGATTTCGTTAAGGATTTGATTAGCTTAATCTATTCAACCAAAATATTCAAATGGTATGATGAAATCAATATAATTAGACTTGGGTTGTCTCACGTTTTGCGTCTTAAAATAGATTACAATATATTGAATATTAATTATGAGCTCTGTGAGTAGTAAATTGATTCATTTTGTATAATATATTCATACATTTTTCTTTATTTTTTTAAATGATTAAATTTAAATTCCGGGATTTACCCTACCATCAACGAACAAGGAAAACCTCAAAAAATTGCAGAGAAGAGTGGCATTTTTATTCCCATCGTTCTGTTTACTTCCTTATTTGTTGTTTTTATGGGAATTTTGTTTACTGGGAATACTTCTGATTTTGTTGGAGTTGCCCATTTTTCTTGCTAGTATAATGTGCACGATTCTTGCTTTATAATGGCGAAATAGCCGCTAAGACTGTGTTGGGGTTAAGTTTGATCGCGTGAATGATCCTGTTTACCAAACTTTATTGCATGATTGTTCCACAAAACGATTGGTCTTGCATGTGGTGTGCGTGTTATGGTTTATGGCCTGTGTAAGATCGATTTGGAGTGAGAACTTATCACAAGGACGCATCAATAGTGACTTTGCATTTTGTTTATTATGAAGAATCCCATACAATTTTCAGACAATTAGCAAGGTTGTGAATGCTCACAACAGAATGTGGAATATGGGCTCTTACCCAGTATCATTCCCTGAATTAGCAACATCAGGAAGAGTGAAATAGTAATGCCACTCTTTTGTGAATTAATGGCTTGATTAGTACCTGTACTCGGTGCTCAGTACTCTAAACTAACAACCATGTTTTGTTGATTACTAGTTTGTTCTGCAAATACCTCTTTTTGTTAAAAAAACTAACCTGACCTGATTGTTTTTCTGTAATGATGTTCCAGATGTGATACATACTTCTATAAAGTCTTTAAGGTCTACACTCAACTTTAGAAGTTTCAACAAGAGAATAGGCAGAAGTTGGTCGAGGCTGGGCTAAAGAGATGGGAGTTTGAGAAGTACACTATACGGTTATATATATATATTTTAAGTTGCAGGATGATAAAACTCATGAAAATGGTTTTCCAACCATCTACAAGGGGAAAAACTTTTATTAGAGTGTCAAAGGTGTCATAATAAAGTGCAAATATTATGATCAAGTTTAGGAACGAAGATATCATTGCAAAAATATTATAAGAAATGACTTAAAACTTCACTTGTATTGTCTTTCATCTAATTTTTTTCATTCTATCTATCTACTTTGTCTTGAACTACAAAGAGACTAAAGTGTG
>JACGDI010004002.1:11304-23796 GCA_014898725.1 Jacaranda copaia | reverse complement strand
TGGATACTAGCAACAAGCAAACTAACTTCCATCAAAGAATTGCGCTTGAGATTTCGTGAGCTACCATATATCCCTCCTTCTTTGCTGCCCTCAATCAATGCTTCTACTCCCACTTCCGACCTTGATCTCAAATGGAATCTAGAAACTCTCCCTGGAAAAAATGCAATTTTAGTTCTCTAACTTTGTCTTGTTGTGAAAAGTGGACATTATAGCACATTAAGGACAATTTTCCACAATTTAAAGACAATTTGATGGAAATTTCATATATTCTTGTCGGAATTAATCATGTGTGTCTCACAATAAAAAATTGAATTCAAATTATTTAATATGTCTACGTTTGAAACTACAGCAAAATTTGATAAATAAAAAATATATTTGTAAGTTGAAAGAAATACGTTTTATAAATATATTTTTTGCTTTTGATTGGTTTTTTTTTCAGTTTTTTATATTATGGTTTTTCTTTATCCTGTGATTTTTTTTTAATTATTTTGTTAGTTCGATGTTCTAGGAATATCTACAATAAAATTTTTGTTAATTTTTATAAAATACTATTTTTGTTCAATATTTGTAATATTTAAAAAAATATTAATGCCATGTAATGCTATACTTATATATGGCAACAATCATGAAATGCCAACAAATTTGACTTTTGGAAGTGGCTCACCCCAATTGGGTTAGACTTTGGTGAGTTAAACGACATAATAAATTTTCTTATGTTAGATGCAGCTAGGTTTTAAGTAATTTTGGACCTCTTTCCTCCCTTTTTATAATTTTCCTTTGTCTTGTCTTTCTCCTGGAGTGGCTCTACATTTAGTTAAAAAAGGCATTGACTTTGGGCCTTCAAATTTTAAAGACTTCCTACATGTGTTTTCTTCTATATTTTAAGTTTAAAAAATAAAAATATGAGATCTATTTTTTTGTTTTATATTATAGACCTAAATTTTTAGTTTAAAAGCTTCATATATATTTTATTTTTTTTTCAAAAAACTTAGGCATAAAAAAAAGTACAAGGCCTTTAATTTGGAAGCCTAATTAGTAAAACTTTCAATAAAATAATTAATTAAATATAATTAATTAAAAGTATAAATTTAAATTGTATTACTTTTGATTCTCCTAAATTTCCACTCTCCTTTTAATTCTTATTCTTGTACTTATCAAAATCCTATCTCACTCATTCTTTTTCAATACCAATCACTATATAATATTAGAATTAATTCTCTTTTACTATAATTAAATCAAGGTTTTATTTATTAAATTTATTTTTCTTATTCGAAATAAGTTTTTCAAGGTTGAAACTCATAAAAATCTATCAACGTCTCAACTAAGATAAAATGGGTTAGTTATGCTATCAATTAAAAAAGAATGTTAGATGAAATTAATTATACAAATATATTGCATCTCAAAAAATCAAAGAATAAATTTAAAAATTATAATGTTTTATATGAAAAGTTTTTTTTATAAAAAATGAAATAATTACTAAAAAAACATGTGTATTAGAAAATTAATTTTTTATTACATATTAAAGGCCTCCTTTTTATGTTTTACCTTAGACCTTTAATTTTATTGAGACGACCCTGTCTTTCTCCTCCTCCGTAGGTCCAAATGAGCTCTACCACAAGTATGCAACATCTTTTTTTCACATATGCCAATGCGCATCATGTAGGCAAATAAGCAATTGTAATATATTAAAAAAAAATTAAAAGTCCTATATATATCTGTCATAACCACTCATTTATACACATCTCGTGTAATGGTTAACATAACTAAAGATGTTACACTCTGTATTATAGAAGATTTGAACTGATCCTTTTTGTTGCTTTTCATTTCTTTCCTCTATTTGAATGACTCCTTCCACTGCCTTTATATAACCAACAATAGGACAACATCTTCTCTCAGCCAGCGTTAGAATGGCATTTGGTTAGTCCTATGGAATTTAAGATTTAAATCCATCTGAAACTTGCTCTATTGGCACTCCTAACCATTATTATTGCACTCCCACATTTCCCCTTAAGTTTGACTAAATCCTACAAAAACTAATGAGAAAACCAATCAATTTTAATATCATCATTTTAACTACCGTTTGGCTGCATTTGACTTACTGTAATAGGATCTATTAGTTGTTTTGATGGTGGTTAGTATGTTGTTTGATATACTTGATTAAAGTGATCAGACTAGTACATATTATTTCCGAGCCTACACCAAGCCCATATTGTATTGTAAATGGCATTAGCGTGTAATCAAATTTTCAAATCCAGGAAGAATTCTAATCACTTATTTGATTAAATATATTTGATTGTAATTAATTATTTTACAAAGAAATATTTAATATCTTTTATATGTATACATAAATTGAAAAGAGCAATAAAAAATGAATTTAAAATTTACGTTTGAAAGTAGTGCTACACACCTATTTGGAATTGCCAAAACACGTTTAGACGAAACTTCCCTAGCGTTTCTTTCTTTTGAAAATTTTTCCCTTTTCCTATGTTTGGTTCCTCGTTTATCTTGTTTACTTGTCCTTTTCTTTCCTTCCTCGTCATTCCTTATACCCCTTCTTGGTCCATTCCACGTCTTTGCTTCTTGCTTTCTCATTTGGGTTAACTTAATCATTATTCGAGTCTTGAATGCATACATTGTATTACAGCGCAATGAGTGCCCATATAATTAGCTCAACATATATCTTTCTCTACTTTAAATTGATTCCATATACCTTTACATGCATTATTTTTAGAATCATTACTCAAACGAAGTTCTTTCAGTTTATTCCTTTGTTACTAGTTCTGTTACTAGTGTTTTTGGGACCCATCCTTGGAGAATCAAGTGCTTGGAGAGGGAGAGACAAGCTTTTCTCAAATTCAAAAACAAGCTTGTTGATACACGATTATACTAGACATTAAAAAGTTGAAGGGATGATAAAAAGTCATGAAATAATTTTCTAAGTCAAATAGCCACAATAAATTCATTAATAATTTTGTATTTACAGTCAAGCTTGGCAACTCATCATCACAAAAGTGTTGTACGAAATAACTAAAACTTGACTTGTATTGCCTTTCATTCGTTCATTCTGTTTATCTACTTCTTCTTGTATAAAATTGAACAAAAATAATTCAAATTTCACCTTCTGAAATTTCAATTTTGACGTAGATGGGTTGTAAAATTCATTTAATTACTTTTTGATTCATGGGACTAAAATTTTCTTCACATTATTGCTTTTATAAATATTTAAACTCATCAAACATATATTGGTTTTTTGCACAAACGGAATTCCAAAGATTGTAATTTATGTGTGGTATATAATCGATTAATTTTACCTAGCTTTCTATAAATTGGGCATCAATTAATATTATTTTTTTTTTGAAAAAAAATTCTAATTTATGTAAGAGAAGTTTAAAATGCAAAAATAGTGGTGAAATTTTCAATTAATATATTCACTCGAGTACATAAGTGAAATATTGTCTGATAAATAAATTAATAGCTCTATTCCTTTAACCAGCCCGCTAATAAAAACTGAAACTTTGCCCCTAACTTTGGTTCAACTAGACAAAAACTGTTGAGAAAATCACTAAATTCTAAAAGTCGTAATTTTAACTTCCCAAGTAATATTATAATCTCTTGAACTTACATTTTTCAATTCTTTTAACTAAATTATTAGATGTAACTTTATGGCTGGTTCTGATGACATCTGGAGAAATGAATAATGATCCCTTAGCCTAATGACAAACAACTTAAAACTTATTAAAGAAAAAAGAAAAAGAAAAAACTTGCAGAAATTAATTACTTTCAAGATTTCACCCATTAATTTTAAATTCTTAATAATGAATTATAACACTATGTTTGTTTTAAGAACTTTGATAAGGAGAGAAAAATAGTAAGAAAAAGAAAAATAAAATTAAAAAATAAAATCTCAAGTTTGTTTAATTAGTTATTAAAAAAATAATGAAGAAGAAAATAGGAAGGAAACAGGTGATAAATGTGTTGGACAAGAAGAAAGAAGTCAAATAGATTTTTCCTTCATTTTCCAAAAATGACATGATATTTTTCCTCAAATTTTATTTTTTTAATATTTTCCTCACCAATTAAATACTTAAAAATATTTTTCTAATTACCTTTATTATTTTTTTTTTTCATCTCCAAAATTTTTGAACCAAATATAATGTAAAAGTCTCAAGTATCAACTAGGTTTAGAGTGAGTCATAAGTTTGAACTGCAATTTCTTGCCCCTTTTTTTGTTTTTTCTCAAACTTTTCTTTCTTCCTTTTCCCTATTCCTTTTGTCTTCTCCAGACAATTTGTTATTTCTTTTTAATGTAAGTGTCAGAAGCTCGTTAGTTAATGTACCTTTGATTTGGAATTCGGATAATAAAGTTGTGTTTCTTATGATCATACTAATTAAAGAGATGGTAATTTTGAAAACAACGAGACTAATTTTAGATTATGAGGTTGAAAAATATAAACAATACATGTTATTTACTATTATTTAAAAAATAATTCATTTGAAAACAACACCCTTTGATTTTTATAACAAAAATTACAATTATTATGTAATTATTGAAGATGGTTTTTGTAATTAAGTTCAGGCATATTCTATCTTAATTTTGAAATCATGCATTCGGAAAATGTGAACCATTAACTTTGAAAATTAAATTTTGGTCTCACTTATAATTAATATCTTTTACTAAACAAACTATATATGCTTTATGGAAGGTAATTACCCTACTGGTGCTTTGATGGAGTTATTTAAAATTCAAATAAAATTTTATTAATTTTTTTAACAGAAACTGTGAGAAGTTAAAATCTTTGTTGAATATCCAAACCTAAAAAACAGTGAATATCAAAAGTTAAAATCTTATGGGAGGTAGATGAAAATAACCTTTGATTATCTAGCTACCATAGATATACTGAAATTTGAAGAATTATTACAGTAATTAACCTTTTCAACTCATTGACAAATTAGTACATACACACACACACATATAGGTCCACTAGATGCTACAGATTTAATTAAAATGAAAATTTGAATTTTAGTTTGAAATAGCCTCAAACTCTTCTACAAATTAATCAAGAAAAAAAATAATGATTTATTTCTTAGACGTTGGGTTTGGCAATGATGACAAGATCGGCAAGCAAATATGATGCTAGAGTTTAACTATTTTTCATGCCAAGTATTGTAAAATTATTAATTTGCCATTGTTCTGCAATTTGGTTTTATGTCCCAATAAAACATTTATAATGGCGCAACATACTTAACCTTCAACACAGTTTAAATTCTCTATTCTATTTCTTATTTCATTTTCTATTCCAATTTATTAATATATGACGTGTATGTTAAATATTTTCTTTTAATAATAATTGATTAAAAATAAAAAATACTTAGTATAAATAGAAAATGAAATAAGGAATGAAATCGAAGATCCAAAATGCCTTCAACATTTCATGCAAACATCAATGCGATACCTGACTCCAATCCTATCTAAGAAAGTCTTTTCCTTTCTAAGAACATGTATAAAGAATGGACTTTTTTAGGAGTTCATATTCAATTTAGCTATTTGATATATTCAATATATTAGGAATGAGGGATTAAGTCATTAAATGTGTAGATAACATGAAAAGGTAAAAATAATATATTTACATAGATTCTCAAGGCATTGAAAAGAGTAAATATTATTTTGATAAAAAAAGAAAAATAATAGTTTTTTAATCTTTTTCTAATATTTAAAGAGAATGTAGCGTGAATTTATTGTACTATGCTAATCAATCCACATCATATAATTTATTATTTTCTTCACATATAAAACAATGAGGCTAAATTAAAATTATTGAGAAGTACACTACACAATTATCTGTATTTTACACGAGTTGTGGAGATGATAAAAGTCATAAAAATAGTTTTCCAACCATCTGCAAGTGGGAAAAACTTTTATTAGAGTGTCAAAGGTGTACATAAAGTGCAAATTCATTAATAATTTTATATTATGGTCAAGTCTAGGAACTTATATATCATTGCAAAAATATTATTATAAGAAATGACTAAAACTTCACTTGTATTGTCTTTCATCCATTTTTTTTCATTCTATGTGTCTACTTTGTCTTGGATTACCAAGAGTCTGAGGTGTGAAAAGCTGAACAAAAATCATTCAAATTTTACCAGTTGAAATTTTAGTTTTGATGTAGAGTTAGCTATGAAATTATCATTTAATTACATTTTATTTTACATTCATGTAACTAACAGTCTATTTAGTTTTATTTTTGTGGCTCATTTCTATTTTTATTTGGGGATAAAAAAAAGAAAACTATCACTTTCTTCGTATTTCCATGCAAAGTATTCCTATTTTTATTGTCAAACTCTTTTAAGACCTACCCTATCATCCAATTATCACATTACTCAAATTTACATTTGATTTGATACTATCAAAGTACTCACTATCATTTTGAAATTACTAAAATTTTTAAAAATAAATTTTTTTAAACAAAAAAATAAAAATCAACTATCTTTTCAATCCTATACCTACTCTAATCATTATTTTTCAACAATTCATCCAAACAAATTTTTATTTTTATTTCAAAATTATAATGATCTTTTTCAACTTTTAAAAATGATTGAAAATGGAAAAGGGTCTTGAAAATAAAACCAAAAGGGCCGTAAATTTTTCTTCACATTATTGCTTTTATAAACATTTAGGCTCATTAAACATATATAATGGCTTTTGAGTTATAGAATTTCAACTAAAAATTTATCATTATGTGGAATCTATTCCTGGCTAGCTTTTCTCTAAATTGGGTATCATTTAATAGTTTTTTAAAAAAAATATCAAATTAAATGCAATGTCAAATAACTTAAAACTTAAACAAGGCTTGCAAAAATTGATTACTTTCAAAATTTCACCATTAAAGTATTATATTTACAAATTATGGTCGTCCAATTAGTTATATATAGGGTTACTCGATTCAATAAAATATTTAAATTTAATCATTTGAAATAATTTAGAAAAAAATGTATGGGTAATACAAAAAGAATCCATTTTAAACTCACTAAAGTTCACAATTAATTGATTACATTGTAATTTATTTTAAAAGATAATAAAGGGCTACAATCTCAGTCAATCAATTATTTTTATAAAAAAAAGTATTTAGTACATATATCATATATTTATTAAATGCAATAAAAATAAAATATAAATTGAAATAGAGAACTTAACCACATTTTCTCAGGTAACTACATTCACTTGATATTAAAATAAACAAGACATTTTGAATCTAGTATATGAAACAAAATGATCACATAGTTTAGGGCCGTTTGGTTTGGTTAGGATGACAAGATTGGCAAGCAAATAGGATGATCTAAATTATTTTTCACGCCGAGTGTAGTAAAGTAACTGTTTTATCATTCTTTTATAATTTTATTTCAAATTTCGATAATACACTTAGCATATCTAGAAAATCCTCAATCTCCCATTTAGATATTAACTCTTGACTCCAATTCTTGACCTAAACAAGTCTTTTTCTTTCTCAAAATATGTACAAAGAAGGATGCACTTTGCTAGGAGTTCATATTTAATCATAGGAATGCAAATAGACCTTTAGGCATATAGCATATTCAATATACTAGGGATGGGGGATTGAGCTATTAAATTTGTAAATGACATGAAAATGCAAAAATAATACATTTATATAGTCTCAAAAAAATAAGAAGAATGAATGTTATTTTGAAAAAGAATAATAATAGTTTTCTTCTTCTTCTTCTTCTTCTTTTCTTCCTATTATTCAAAGAGAATGTTATGTGGTTTTATGGTCCTATACTAGTCAAGTTGGTTCATATAATTAATTATATTTCTTCATATATGAAATAATGAGGCAAATTAGACAACATGATTGAAAATTTCAATACACGATTATATTATATTTTAAAATTCACAAGGATAACAAAAACTCATAAAAATAGCTCTCATATAGTCGGAAAAACTTTATTAGAGGTGTCAACCTATCACAATAAAGTGCAAATTCAATACTAATTTTACGTTTATGGTCAAAGTCTAGCAATTTGTCATCATCAAAATATTATAAGAAATGACTAAAACTTTAGTTGTGTCATCTTTCATTCTTTTTTCATTTCATTCATCTACTTTTTCTTGGATCGAGTAAAGAGATTAGAGTGTGGTGGATTGAATAAAAATCATTCAAAATTTTCCTTTTGAAATTTTAATTTTGATGTAGAATTCGCTATAAAATTATTTTTTAATTACATTTTTTTTGGGATCAAATTTTTCTTCACATTATTAATTTTTCTATAAACATTTAGGCACATTAAACATATATTGGTTTCCGTGCAATAGAAATTCATATTAAGATTTTATAGATGAGTAGAATTCATTCCTAGCTAGCTTTTAATTAATTGGGTGTCATTTAGTAGTTTTAAAAAATATATATTTCTTTTAGACAATACTATTTAATTCAATAAAATAGTTAAATTTAATCTTTATAAATAATCAAGCAAAATTTTACTGTAATATATTTTAAAACATAATAAAATGAAACAATCTAAAACAAATTAAATGGAGCCTAATTACTATAATGGTTCAATTAACTAAGTTAATTGAGTCTTTTTGGAAATTTTCTTGCACGTTGATTTTGGTTCCCAAAAGCTCTTTAATTACTCTTTTCTTCCCTTTTTACTTTCTCATTTTTCTTGTTCTCATCTTTCAATTTAGACTCTATTTCGATTACTGTTTCATCTATATTTCATTTAACAAATCTATATAAAGTGTATTAAATATTTCCTTTTTCCTTGTTATTGCTTATTGTAGGGGTTAATTTTTCTTTCTTTCTTTCTTTCTTTTTCCTCTTTTGATCATTTCTTTAGGTCAACTTAATTACTATGCAGGTCTTCCTCGTCCTTTTTTCTGTTTTCTTCCTTGCCAATTCTTTTTGTTGTCTCTTTTGGGGTCAACTTAGTTACTGTGCAAGTCTTCCATTACATAGACACTGGCTAGTGCTTATATAATTGAGTGCAAGAAAATGAAAAGTTCATTCCCAAATATATACAACTCAACATACATCCTTCTCTGTTTTTTTAATTTTATCACATCTATGCAAGCATTATTCTAAAAATACTTACTCAAATGAATTTCTTTCAGTTTCTTCCTTTATTACTAGTTTTCTTACTAGTAAGCTTGAGGCCAGTCCTTGGTCATTCTCTAGAAGTGGAGAGTGGTAGTAGCATTAGGTGTTTAGAGAGGGAGATGCAAGCTCTTCTCAAGTTCAAAGATAACCTTGTTGATACACATGGCCAACTTGCTTCTTGGGGTAATGGGAAACATAAAAGAGAGTGTTGCAAATGGAGAGGGGTACGATGTAATAATCGAACCAATCATGTCACACGGTTGGATCTTTACAATAAATATAATGGTCATCGTCTAAAAGGTATTATTAGCAATTCATTACTTGAACTGCAACACTTACAATATCTGGACCTCAGGTATAATGATTTCAATTATGCCCTTATTCCTGAATTCATTGGTTCACTTAGTGAATTGCGGCATCTCAATCTTGCGGAGGCTAATTTTAGTGGACCAATCCCATATCATCTAGGTAACCTATCCAAGTTGTCATATCTTGATCTTCATTACAATTGGAATTGCTACAGTAAAAGCCTTGACTGGATCTCTCATCTTCATTCACTTGAATATCTTGATCTCAGTTCTATAAATCTCTCAAATGCAACCAATTGGCTACAAGCAATAAGCAAATTGGCCTTCATAAAAGAATTGCATGTGTCTGAGAGTAGGCTGCCTGATATTCCTCCTTTTTCCCAACCCTCAATCAATGGTTCCACTCCTCTTGCCACAATTGATCTTTCGTTGAACTTTTTCGAATTCTCCACTTTGGCTTTAATCGATTGGTTCTCAAACTTCAGCAGTACTGGTCTCACTTCCATCGATCTCAGTGGTAATGATATGCCAGGTCCCATTCCTGATGTTTTTGAGGACATGACATCACTTGCATCTCTCGATCTATATGGAATTGGTCTTGAAGGTAGTATTCCTAAATATTTTGGGAATATGAGCAGTTTAATATATTTAAATTTGGGTGGGAATAATTTGACTGGAGAGTTTTCTGAGCTAATGATGAATTTGTCTGGGTCTCTGGAGAAAAACCTACATTCCCTCTGGTTGGATAGGAATAGAATAAGTGGATCGTTCTATAATATGTCAAGGTTTTCATCCTTAAAGGAATTGACTCTTGGGGCAAATCAATTGAATGGGTCCATTCAAGAAGGTTACCTAAAATTACCCTATCTTTCCATACTAGATTTGTCTTCAAACCCATCTCTTACAGCGAAGTTCAGCCCTCACTGGGTTCCTCCTTTCCAGCTACAACATTTGTATTTGACGGAATGCAAATTAGGACCACATTTCCCTTCTTGGCTCAAAACGCAGAAAGAACTTCAATCAATTGATATATCTAGCACTGGAATCTCAGACATCATTCCTGGTTGGTTTGGAGACTTTGCTCCCAAACTTTCATATCTAAACGTTTCAAATAACCAATTGAATGGTGTCCTTCCCCACTTTTCACTCTCTACCTTATCCTTTAGTGTTCCAAAGATTCTGGATCTATCAAGAAACAAAATTTCGGGTTCAATTATTTTCTTGTGCCATATTAAAGATTGGGAGTTCATCAACCTTTCAGATAACCTATTATCGGACCAAATTCCAGATTGTTTTACTCATTTTAAAGGGTTAGAATTTCTTAACTTAGCAAACAATAACTTTTCTGGGAAGCTACCTCATTCATTTGGCTCGATGAGTGCCCTTTATTTGTTGCATTTACGCAATAATAGTTTCTCGGGAGTACTTCCCACTTCAATGGCAAATTGCACAAACTTGATCATCATTGACATGGGAGAAAATAGATTGACTGGAAAAATACCAACTTGGATGGGAGAGAGATTTTCACAGCTGAAGGTTCTAATCCTACGTTCCAATAAGTTTTATGGTAGCATACCTTCAAACCTATGTGGTCTAGTCAATGTTCAAATTTTGGACCTCTCCTCCAACAAGATTTCTGGGGTTATACCAAATTGTGTACATAAATATATTGCCATGACTGGGAAACCAAATGAAACTTGGGATTCCATCTCTAATTTGTGGATATATGGCCAAATTTCATATATGAGTGAAATCTTCGAAATGCAAATTGCATATTTCATGTGGAAAGGAATAGAGGTCAAGTACATAAATAATCTGGGTCTTGTGAAAGTAATTGATCTTTCAAACAATAATTTATCAGGTGGAATCCCTTTGAAGTTCACAAAATTAGTTGGTTTGGTCCAATTAAACCTTTCTGCAAACAATTTGACTGGACCTATTCCTACCAACATTGGTGAGTTGAAGTCATTGGATTCTCTTGATTTTTCAAGAAACCACCTCTCAGGCAGCATTCCAACAAGCCTTGGCGAATTGAGCTTCCTTGGAGTCTTGAATTTGTCCTATAACAACTTGTTTGGCGAAATTCCTCCAAGCCCTAAAATGCTAACTTTTAATGAGTCAGCATACATGGGTAATTCAGGTTTGTGTGGGATTCCACTCAATAAATCTTGCCCAGAAGATGATTCTCATCGAGATTCAAATTCCAATGTTGATGGAAATAATCCAATGAGCAAGACGGAATCTAATGATGATGGGTTTATAACTAAAGAATTCTACGTCACCCTAGGATTCGGTTTTATTGTTGGATTTTGGGGAATCTTTGGAACAATATTGTTCAACAGGGCAACGAGATATGCATTTTTCAAGCTGTACAGCATTGTTGAAGACTTCATGTATGTAAGGGTAGAGCTTACTAAGGCTCGTTTGCAAAGATATTTCCAAAACAGGTGGGTGTTTATTTCAATCTCCAATTATGGTAAACTTTGTCTCTTAATATTACACTAATCTGCATTACATTGTTCATGTCCTATGCAGGTGATTTCGGGTAGTAGTAACACTTGAAGTGGTTTTCACGAGTTTAGAATTTCAAATAATTGGGTGTTTTATCTTTTACATTTTGAATACTTGAAATTTTTTTCTACTGCAAGGAGCTTGTCAGTGTTCCTTCGGAGAATGCCACAAGAAGTGGCCTCTCTTGTTGGCTAGTATTAAAAATTTAGGTTACTAAAGTTGTATTTCATGTCTTACGAGTTAGCTATTATTTAGAATGAAAATTCAATTCGGTCTCCATACATTCATCAATCGGCTAACGTAGTTTTGCTCTGCTGAAATATGAAGAGATATTGTAGCCACCTTTTTAACATTAACACAAACTTATCTAATAGGTTAATTACAGAATATGCAACACTTGTCATATGGAAAAATATATTGTTTCCAACTACTAAAAAAGAATATACTAATTTTAATATGAGAAAATGCTACACATGATAATTAACAAACTCGCTTTTGGCATGCATATATTTTAAAAAAGAGTAAAGGATCAAAACTGTAAATGATATTTACTAAAA
>JACGDI010004001.1:860065-905572 GCA_014898725.1 Jacaranda copaia | reverse complement strand
AATGAAGAGAGAAGAATCGGGCAGCGTACTTCAATAGGATGTGAAGAAAGCCTTTCCCAGGATCTTTCAAACTCTTTTAGAAAGCTAGCACCATCTATCTGTCTGCAAAACTTCCCTTTTTTTGATTTGCGTAGCCGATCCCTAAAGGTAGCTTTTCACTCTCCAGGCCCTTTCTTTTCTCTTACTAGAATAGTCATCCCAATGGAGAACGATCCTCTGGTTCTATCTTTCTTCACGTCTATGGGGATAGAATCCCTTCCTTTTTATTGACCGAGGCCTTTTTCTTATCTTGGTGGAATGGGTTGTTTTGATCGATGAAAAAAGAAGGAAAAAAGATCTTCCACATTTAGTTTAGGCTGCTACGTGTCGATCAGAAGACGCCATGCCGAGGCTCCGACCATTCCCTCAAAGAGCCCAAGATTGCGTAGAATGATAATGCCGGCGGAGTTGAAAGTCCTTTGATCGGCTCCGCTCAACTTCTCCCCGAAGCACCTTTCGCCCCTTAGTTCGCTAGCTTCGTTGTACGTAATGATCAGACTCACTTTAGGGAAGAAAGTGGTGACCTACCAAAGGTAAATAGTTGGGTTCTCTACCGCACCATGCTTGCCATTATTGGGCTTCCCTTTCACCAGAGCTACTTGGGAAACTTCCACGAGCTTCCTTTCCTGGTAGGATAACCTCTGTCTTCATATTCACATCTTTTTATTACTCTTTCATTGCGCCTCCCTCAAAGTCAATATCCAATGAGACCAGATCAGCCAGAAGCCTTGGTGTGCTAATAAAGCATTCCCTCTTCACTTCCCGTTCTATTTCCTAAGAGTCTAGAAGGAGCTAATCATCTTATTCTTGAAAGCTGTAAGTCATAGCCAAAAGGTACGAAAGGAAAAGTCAGAGAGGAAGAATGCGCAGTTAGAAAGTATTTATCATCTTCCAAGAGGGAAAGGGTCCTTTGCCAAAAGGCGAGACAAAATGGATTGAATGCTATCGCCTCCGATCACTTTATTCATTTCATATGGATATGGGGTGAAGGGGGTGGGGCTAGCTGCCTCTTTCAGGGAAGGTACTAGATTAATGGGCCCCGCTGTTATATTACTTCTATTTCCAGACGTGCCTGCCCTTTCCAGGCAGGCACTTAGATTGGCATGAGGCTTTTGGTACATAATCATTATTGTTGGGAGTCGGAGATCTAACTAAGACAGTTGAGGATTTAGAGATGATCATGAACCTGCGAAACTAGATTAAAGAAAGAAAGACCTCTGAGGAACTCTACCATGTGATCGCAAACCTAGGTTTCCTTGGGCACAACTTGAAACTAGCTCAATGCAAATACATACACAAGGTCACCAACAAGTTGGTCTCATTTTCCAATCTGTCTCTGCACGCATGCTTGTGCATCGGACAAAAAGCCAACTAAGATCCTTTTTTATTAAGGTTCAATTTCAGCCGCCGTTAAAAAAGAAGGTGCTTGATCACTTAGACCATTTGATACCGATCATCTTGCCCATTCACAGATAAGAAAGAAAATAACTCGTTCCCTTTTTGCTTACCCTGAGGTAGAGGTGTGTGCTCAAATAAAAACCTCACTCCGTACTCGGAAAAGTTTTTTTGCCCAGTGATGATCCCTTTACTTATCAAGGACAACGTCAAGTGGTGAAACCACTTATTCTAGATCACTTTGGTTTGCTGCTACACTTGGTTACGATACCGCTTACCTTCTTGCTACCTTGGTGAAATAAATTTCATTAGTAGGTAATGAATACAAAAAAGAAAAAAAAATCCAATTGATAAGAAAGCCAAAGTTAGATAGTAAGTCAGATAAGTAGCTAGTAGCAAGCCCCTTTCTTTCAAAAGCAACCACTTTAGTATAAGCAAGCCAATAAGCTGGTTGTGAGAAAGAAAGTTCAATCAAATTATTTAGGAGATTTCCTACTCATATTATCTATCTGTGATAGAGGTAGAAGCAGGGTCTTGAGTTAGGGCAAAAGCATATTTCCTTTTACCTGTATTAGCGTATTACTTGCGTATATATATATATACATATATATCTATTCCCTTTCGATAGAATTGTAGTTCTCTTTGCTGTTGATTCAGCTAAGGGAATAGTTAGGTTCCATTTTTCTTGCGGGGAAAGTCCCAGTGCCCAGCTATCTAGTTCCAATGCCAGTTGTATCCTTGCATTTATAAAAAAGTGCTTCGATTTAAATGCAGCTAAGAATCTCCAGACCAATTCCTGTTGAAGTACCCTATCTAGTTTGAGGTCGTCTGAACCTGATACCCTGCTCCAGATTCCACTCTACTCCTATATCAAATCCATCCTCCTCCGTAGTTCACGTTCACAGAGAGAGACTTCCCAAACAAAGACTCCAGGTCACTGAAACGAACACAAAGCTTTAGCAAGCCACCCAATGTAGGACGAATTACCTCCCATCCATTCTAGCTACTCCACACTGGCCGCACCTACTTTTCTTTCTTCATAGAGATGTATAAAGTTTGATTGAATTACGTATAGAGACATGCTTCATTTTGTAAACAGGAGACATAGACCCTTCCTCGGAGACTTGCCCCTATTGATTAGCCCGACCCAATTCCAATTCAAGTTCTTATTCATTGGAAATGCTTTCCTTACTAGAGCTGGTAATGGAAATGCTGAAGTTTGAGCTTGTGTTTTCCTGTCTTCTCTGCCTTGCCCACTCCACCTTATTTGCTGGAGGGAGGATACGATTATCGAAGCTGAAGTCCCATTCAATTTATATAACTTTGCCTACTACACTCTTACTCGCACGCCTACCAACTAGAATGAGGACAGTCAAACTAACCCAAAAAAAAAAATAACTATCACTCGAGAAATCGACCCCTTTTTCTGTCTTTCTTGCTTGATTCCTCTTTCATCTCAGTATCTTATCCAGATTCCATGTATACTATCTCCCTATCGGACTAAGGGTTTGATCGAATATTTCTCTCTCTACCTAAATTCAATCAGTAAGAAAAGAAATATGGAATAAAGAGTGAATTTCCATAAAACATGTTACACAGGGCACCTGTTCAATAAATCAAGAAAAAGCGAAGCGCTTACAGAGAGAGACCAACCTCCGTAGTTGACTCTGAATCCTAGGCTAAGGAAAGGGAAAGCTGGTTTAGTCAAGAAGTAGGTGTAGGTAGGGGGTAAGTGTCCATCTCATCTTTCTTTTTTTGCATTACGCGGTTCAACACTCTCCCTTCACCTTGAACCACAGCCCTACTATGATTGACAGACATGAGATCCCTATCGGTGGATCAGATCAAAGCCCTTTTGCTGCCTGATACCAAAGATGCCGAAGAAAGCTTATGGATGAAGTCCGCCGTCCCGAGCGAAAAGATCGATAGTTTGACTTGAGTGGTCTCCCCTTCGTTCGAGTGAAACCTAGTCAAAATAAAATGAATTACACCAACTAGGACCACTAGGCCGAGAAAGATGCCATCTTGTAGTAACCCTTTTATATAAAAGTATGTTTCCGGGAAGTAAGCTATCTTGGGTTATTTATTCTTTTATGAATGAATCTTTTTCCCGCTAGCCGAAGCTAAGATTTGAATGCTCTTTTTACCATTCCTCCTATCTCGTATTCAATCATGAAAGCCAGCTAACAAAGAGGCAAGGGCTAGTCATACCATTCTCTAACAAAGAGAAAAAGAAAAGAGCTCTTGTTGCTTTAAAAAAGATCTGGCGAAGAGCACCAGTGAGGTGAGGCACGAAAGACTTTCAAGAGCTCACGCAGGTTATGCCTACCTTGGCTACTGGTAAAGATGGAGTTAATTTACTAAACCAAAGCCATGCTTGAGTGACTTAAGAAGCGGCTTTGTCTTAGTCTTTCTACCTTCTGCCCGATCCTTTCCCAGTAGTAGTTTCAATTCTTTGGTACGCAAGGCTTTTCTACCCTTCCAAGATATTCGCACCGCTTGGGATCATTACTAAAATATCTCTGATGTGAAATGGAAAATTCAGTCGAACGAATATAAGCCCACATCACTAGTAATGTACCATGACTGGTAGCAGTTCTGACTCGCACCTCAATTTTTCCCAAGCTTGCTATTTGCCTGAGGGCCCTTTATTAAAGTTTGTTGCCGTGCCTAGTTGTGCCAATTCCCCCACTGCTAAGAAAGATGGTGGCGTTTATGAAGTAGTTGTTCCTGAGGCAAACACACCAATCTACTGCTCGAGCTCTTCTACCTGCTCTCAAGGGATGTTTACTTGTTCCTGGTCGTAAGGAAAAACATCCGATGGCAGACCCCCTTTCCTCAGCCTATGCCAATGAATAGATTGCCACTGCATTTGATTCGAGTGTCTTCATCATTCGCTCCGCTAATAAGGCTGCCAAAATTATGCTTCATAAAAATGATATTAAACGTCACTTAGAAATGATCGCAAGGTTTGTTTTGGACAAATCATCCTATAAAAAAGAAAAACCTTCCCTCCCAATGGCTCTATCTAAGTAAAGCTTTCGCTCCTTCAAATCAATTATATTGGGAGGACTAACGAGTGACAATGGTTCACAGTCCGACTGCTAATTCAAGTTACCTTTCAAACAGATGAGATTTCGCATCTACTTATTTTGGGATGAAGACATGTCAGCCTTACGACTGCTAATTGAGGCCTAAGGTATAGCAGTAACTGTATTAATCATACTAGCAATGACTTTTGAGGAATTATTGATTCAAAACTTTCTATCGCTACACCTCTTTTCAACTATCTCAAATAGCGCACTAGCCGTAAGAGAAAGAAGTGTCGAATACGGCCACTCATTCACTGAGCTGGCCGAAAGAAGCAAGCAAAGAGTCTTACTCTAAAGAAAAAGCCTATTCTTATTCTACCTACAAACTTTTAATCAAAGTACTTAGCACTCACCACTACAATTAGCAAAAATTAATTGGCGTTGCATCTATCCCAATGAATTTTTAGCTTTTCCTTACCCCTCTTCTTTAGAACTTGCTTACTCACAGGAAGCTGGCCTAGTAGATGACTCTTAGTTAGACTGGTACTAGTTAGGATATAACATAAGGGGAATTCCATTCTAAGAGTTCTCCAATGCCCTATCCCATATAAATAAAAGAGAAAAGCTATATTAATGCTCTAGCCCAAGAATAGATCTTATGAAAAGAAAAGAACGATCGTCAGTGGAGATCGTAATATGAAGTTTTTTAGACATAATCCCTGCCATCAGAGAATTCCAGGGATTTTCTCTATTTAAAGTAGAAGATAGTCGGGTTTTCCCACAGAGAAGTCTTGCTCTGCCATGCCCAAAGCATTGAACATAGAGAATATTGGTTGTTTTACATACACACTGGTGGAATTGAATTGGATTCCGCTTTTTTAAATAGTAAGAGGGGAATTGAGTAAAATATCCTTGTCCGTAGTTCCAGCGGATTCTCTTTTCTCATACAAACCCCTTATTCTGTACTCCCCTATTCTTGAAAAGACAGCTATGCACCTTAACTTTTAGCTTTTCATTCTTTCTACTACAGCTGTTTAGCTATATTCCCTTTTATTAGTCCTATAAGGAAAGAAAGCATTGAAAGAAAAAGTCTCACGCTCTAGCACAGAAGCTAAATATCGAGCTATGGCTTCAACATCTGCAGAAAAAACTTACTTTTCAACTACCTTGAGTCTTGAGTTGAGGTTTCATCATGCCATTCTTCGATGTGACGATCAAAGTACTATCACTCTCAAACGTGCCTCCAGCACGAAGCAAAGGCATAAATTGGATTCCCGGCTGACTCTTCTTCTTTGAAGCATTCAGAGAGAATTAAGATTGGCTTAGTCGAATCTTGCCAGGAAATTGCCTTTTTCCACAAGAGATTGCTCTCCTCCGAGGCTTGAGAGCTTATTCCCTTCTTGTTCACCTTCCTTTTTCTTTATTTATTTTCTTTATTAAATGATTGGCTCAATAGTTTTCTTCCTTCAATTAGAAAAGGGGCTAATGGAAACTCAGGAGCTTCACTCAGAGCTATTAAGCTCTTTGGGGGAAGTCAGAAGTTCTTCCACTAGAAATTGCATAAGAGAAGAAAGCTCCACAGAAGACTCCGAAGGAGTAGGAATTGACTCACTAGATTCTTCAACTAAAAAGTAGTCAAATCATAAAACTCTTTACTACAATCCTCCTTCGATGCCTACTTACTTAGGTCTAGCTAACCCAACTTGAAGTCTACCAACCCTTTTCAAGTCGGGAATGCCACATCAGTTTGATATTATCATATGTTGACTTGTGCCCAGGCCTAGCTCTTTATGGTGGGTGGTCTCGCTAGGTGAGATAATGAGACCAAAGCATGAAAAATCGGCTGCCTGTGAAATCAACAGGAAAGCTTTGGCTATTTGCTTTAGCAACGACGGTAAAGGGCAGGTTCTGTAGTCAACTGCACTTGGTCACTTTCTACTCTGTCGGGTCATTTGATCTTCTCAGTTCCACTCGGGCATACTCTTTCATAAGCTTGACACAGGTTGTGACGTCGAGTCCTCTCTTCTCTTCATTAATCTCAGTTGGAAACCCCCATTTTCATCAGACATCCAATTAAGTAGGAGCTCGCTCCCTACCTAGAAGTACTTCTATGGCTTGCCTCTCGAGGTCCTATTTGAAAGACAGTTGCGAGAACCTATCTGGATTGAGTAGTCCTTTCTCGGGTAACTACTGAGACATAGGTTGGCCCGAGCTTCCCTTAGCATACCTTCGTTACCATTACTAAGAAAAGTAAGTAGGAATTCATCCTAGATAAACTATTGATCTAGCTCTTTCGCATCGAGGAAAACCCGTATTTTCTCTTTCAAGTTAGGCGTCCTTTGCTCAAACAAAAAAGGGATCTTTGCTGGGACTGATACTAGTAGTTAGATTCAATATTCAATAAGTCTTAAATAGAAGCCAAATCTAGTTGAGAAAAGACAAGTATGATAACATCCATCGAAGGGATCTCAATCGAGAAGTGGCCTAGGTAAAGCCAAATTTCAAAGGTAGAATGTATTGGTGGCACATCGACCTAGAATAAGGGCTCTAGTCCATGATTCCTGGATTCCAACCTTTCAAAGGTAAAGGAAGTCTCAAGCTGTAAAAAGTAGGCCTGCCATCGATGCTAAGAGATACACGAGCTACCATAGATCCCTCACCAATGAATAGCATACTTTTCTCTTAGAATATCCTTTGAATAATCAGATGAACCACTTGAGCCTCCTATTTCACTGAATTCGCTCCCATCTCTACAGAGCCTCGAAAGCTTATAGGATCTCTAGGCTGTAGAGAAAGGGCCTATGATGGAATCATTGAATCTCAGTGACGCGGTGAAAGATCTAAAAGAGGTGGATGATCCTCTGTCACCGCTCCTTTCATAGTCCACTCGGCCCAGGAGGGTTTCTCAAGTTCCAGATCAAATATGGGCTTCAGTGCCATCATGAAAAGCCCTACCCTATACAGAGGATATCGACGACCTTTGGGCTTTTCTTTTTTCTACGGGTCAACTATCCTTATTCGTATCAATCCAGGTAGGTGAATCATGCTACAATTCTAAATTTTTTTAAAAAAGTATAGGGATATTCCCAAAGGTGGGTAATGCCCAGAAAGAATTCAAGGTCAGAAATCCCAGTAGTTGCACAGGGAAAGACCTCACTTGCATGTAATATAGTAATATAGTTGGCTCTTTTTGAAATACGTGGGTGAATAATCAATCCAATAAGTCTTTCTAGCTGGATCTCCCCAAATAGACTCATTTTTGTAGGTGTCCCCGAGAATGCCAGTCATAAGCATAAGAAAGCTCGATTGGAGGTGGCTTTCGGGCTTTTCTTTCTTTAGAAACCTATTTCCTCTGCGCAGATGAGCCCCCCGCCTTTCTATTCTCTTTCAGATTGAACCCTTTTGGTGTCCAAGGCAACTATCGATAGAGTGGGTCTTCGATACGAGCGAGAAAGGCTTTCTGTGTCTCATGCATTCAAGTCTATGTGTGTCACATAAACCTTCATAGCAAGCACAGAAAGAGAAACCATAGGACTTTACCAGCCGCCTAGTCCAATCAGTACAGCGTATTCAACCTGTCAGGAATGATATCCACCACTTCACTTGAATTCTTTATGAGATTCCCCATAGGCACACAAAGAAAGGGGATTCTAAGGAGCCAATATCAAAACACTAGTTCGAGCAACGAGTACTTCTTTTGATACTGGATTTCTTTCTTAGCCAGGCTCGCATTCTGCTTTCTTCCACTTTCTGTGAGATCATCTCAAACTTTCTAATTTCCACCTATTTATATGTAGCTTTATTTTTTGTCATCCTTTGATTTATTTGCTTTTGTGACGACGATGAAAAATTCAAACAAAGCTGGAAAAAAGGAATTCATTTTTGCTCGTTCTCCAGGAAAAGGTGCGTCAGTCTCGTCTTCCTTTCCCTACGGGATAGGAGGCAAATAAAGATGGGACAAAAAGAAGAGAAAGCCAATTCATCCACAGGAGGCTTAGAATGCTGAACAAAAGAAAGAAGTTGAGAACGTGTCCCCACCGGGACAAGGCATCTGCAAAGCTATTCGCCTCTCTCTAGGCCTGGTCCATCTAGAAACAGGTCAAGCTCTTGGATATAGACCTGCAGTCATTTACAAGAGGTAAAAGTTCTTAGTCTTGTGCTATCAATCAAAATTTATTATGGCTATTACAGCCTCCACCTAAATCTCAACCTCAAAATGAAATTTGAATACCAAAATCAAGGGGCGAAGCGAATCCCTGAGAGTCGAGAACTTAGCCACTAGACTAAAAGCATGCCCCACATATCTGTCTAAAGCCATAATCCAAAGACCTCTCTCATCCCTGACCCCTACATTAGTTAGCCCTGGATTGCCTAAATAAGGCCCATCCCTATTCAATTTGAACCAACTTCGGAACCTTTCACTTAACCTGGACTATAAAGTTCTTCCTACCCGAAACTCGTCTAGTCCAAAAAGACTCAACAACCTTAGCCAGAGACAAGAGGCTAAGATTTGGAGAGAGGGAGCCTTGTCTGAACGCAGGAGCCAGAGGCATCAAAGACCAAAAGTCAAAAACATGCTACAAGGGAAGGAGTCGTAGCTGCACTTGAAGCAAGGAACCCTGTGTAATTATATTACAAAAAAAAAGAAGACGAACGTTCTCTTCATCCAAGAAGCCTGGGCTAGGGGATTAGACAGTAAGGAAGTTTAGGCATCTCGTGACCTAAAAAGAATAAAATAGGTACCCCAGAATAAGAATAAGACGTTGGGGAGTAGGCTTTCTTTTCTTTTGTAGAGGGGTTGTCGGGTGAAGTACTTCGAGGGGTTTGAAGCAACGTAGGTAGGAAGATGAATCAAGACTTATATCAAATAGTCTTGCATTGAAAAAATCCTATGGAAAGTTAAAATAGCAAAAGCTGAAAGAGACGAGCAACGGAGTAGAAAGAAAGCTCTTTCAATGGCCGATAAAAGCCTGATTTTAGCCTTTTTTTGTCGTGTTGCCTTAACAGGCCCAAGTAAAGCCCATCAATCAGTGCGTGCCAAGCACTAAGAAATAAAAGGGAAAAAAAAGAACCTATGTAAGGGTTAGCGAAACTGACCCAGACTCGGGTAGGGTTCAAGTTCTGATACCCTCTTTCGTGTATTCGTGGCTGACCATCCAGCCTTTCCTTTCTCCATCCTCGCTATCCTAATGGGAATCATCGACTGATGAAGAAAAGGTTGGCTTACTTGTGCTCTTCCTCTTAAGAAAGCATAATCTGACCTGACTAGAGTATGGGTGCGGGAGGAATAAACCTACAGACGATCTTTCGTACCGATTGCCCAAGGTGTGATTCTGGGGAAAGGGCACTCTTGAAGAAGGGCCTGCCGTATGTAGGGGTGAAGAAAGCTCTTTCTCTTATAGAAGAGGGGCTATTGAGCCACTTGGCATGGGATTAGTTCTGTGGCAGAATTCATCGAAGTTCTAATGGTGTAATCGGTAAGTCCTCACTGAAGGAAGGCAGTAGCGAACTATGAAAGTCAGTCATTCATTTTAGTGAACCATGAGAGTCAGTCATTTTCTAGGGAATGCATTTCCTATCTTGAAAGCTACAGGAAGTAAAGTATCTATCTAGTACTACGTGAGCTAGTCAACAGATTTTCTCACGATAAATAGTTGCTCAAGGTCAGGGACATGAGGTCAAATCAATGTTCAAAGGACAAATTTAGTAGGGGGAGGACAGCGAAGCCTTACTAGTCTCATAAGTCAGCTCGGGAATCAAGCCGGTGAATTAGGGCTAGAGTAGCTCCCCTCAGCCTTCTAATCTCATGAGTGTGAGGCGCTTCAAATCTTTTCTTTTTTTGGTATGCCGTTCCTACTTCTCTTCTTCCCACTATGGTAATAAGGTTAGGTTAGGCCTTTAGATTCTTCCTACTACCAAGTCAAAGCTAAGACCTGTTATGCCAAAAAGACTGGATTCTCGCCATCTTAGAAGGTTAGGCCAGAGGGCAAGCAAGTTGATTCCAAGTACGACTACGCTATGAATATTGTAGTTCAAATGTACTACAATTATTAGAAACTAATTATTCAATTACACAAAGTTTATTTCAACATAACACCATATATACTTCGTTTATTCTATATTTGTACTTCATTTCCCACATATTGTACTGGACCTCGTTACAATATTTCATTTTAATTGAAGTGTATTTTAACATAACATCACATATACTTTGTTAGTTCTATATTTGTACTTCATTTCTCGCATATTGTACTAAAATTCCCTACACTGTTTCACTTTAATTGAAGTGTGCTTTAACTGAACACCACATATACTTCATTTGTTCTATATTTGTACTTCATTTTCTGTATATTGTACTGGACCTCACTACAATATTTCACTTTAATTAACATGTACTTCAACATAATACCACATATACTTCATTTGTTCTATACTTATAATTCATTTCCCGCATATTATATTGAAATTCACTACACTGTTTCACTTTTATTGAAGTACACATCAACATAACACCATATATACCTCATTTGTTTTATATTTGAACTTTATTTCCCGCATATTGTACGGGACCTCTCTATAATATTTCACTTTAATTGAAGTATACTTCAGCATAATATCACATATACTTTGTTTGTTCTATATTTGTACTTCATTTCCTACATATTATACTAAAATTCTCTACACTATTTCACTTTAATTAAAGTATACATCAGCATAACACCATATATACTTCATTTGTTATATATTTATACTTCATTTCCCATATATTGTAATGAACTTCACTACAATGTTTCTATATAACAACATATGTACTTTGTTGGGTGATATTTGTACTTCAATACAATAACATTTGTGCTTTGTTGGGTGATATTTGTACAAAAGGTAATCTTATATACACTTTGATGGAAATGTATACCTACATACAGAATAACTACAATAAAATTATCCAAAATGTCAATAAAATTCAAATTAACTTCTAATGTCACTGAAATTTAAACCCTTGCATTTTCATGACTTAAAAAGGTATATGTCATATGTGCATGAACTATATTTTCCAGCATACCTTTAGAAATTGTTGGTGTCTCTAGGAAAATATTATACCAAAGGCACACAAAGACACCACAATCCAATGAACCCTGTTGTTATTTGCATTTTCATACTGATATGCTTTCATCCACATGACACCCTAATGAAAGCTTTAGGTTCTAAGAATAGAATATAGCCTACAAAAATATTAATCAGTTGCTGACTCCATACTTTATGAAGAAAATTTCTAAGAAGGAAACAAACTTACAATGGTAGTAGCCACCAGTTTGTATCAAGGGGCTATTATTGAATTCATGTACATGAAAACATGAGTAGCTGTATTGAGACAACCAAGAACCAATGATGGTCCCAATTAATCAGTAGCAGTATCCAACAACACATGTTTACAACATCCAAGGTGATTGTTTCCACATCATTACGTGTGAAAAAGTTAAGTCCATATTGAACTCGAAAAATTCTTCATCTTGTATATCCTAGATGTTGTGTCCCTTGAGTTGGTTTAAGATATCAACCCTTAAAGTTTAAAACAAGAGGTTAATCTCACTTAAAACATGAACTAAATTAAGTTAGGAAACCATCACATACCTATGATATCTTGGATGTAAACCACACATCATGGTGTCACTCTTTTCTAAAAGATGGGCTACGTAATATCGATGTGTAGCACTCCAATACATCACCACAAAGGTACTCCCCAAATAATAGCTCACAAAGATGTCTTCCCTCTGGAATGTGTTTTCCTCCCACCTAGATAGTCACCCTACACAAGTATAGGTTTTAATTGTTAGTTTAGACACTAATTTATTAAAAGAAAAAACCATAAGAAATTTTTTTTTACCTCAAATCATCTCTTTAGAGAAAGTTGTCAATGACTTCTCGCTCATGTTGTGGAATACAAGGATTATCTTTATAATAAGTCCTTTTATAATGATTAAGCATTTCCCTCTTTGGGGTGTTTGATTCATCTCTTATTTGGATCGAGATGATGTCTCTTGTCTCTTGGAGTACAAAATATCAACACATTAAATACAAAGTGTTGACAATTGAAGCATAAAAGAGTAACACATTAAGTACAAATATCAATGAATAAAGTATAATACATTAGCACATTAAGTACACATATCACCAGCATGAAGTATAAGACATCAGCATATTAAATACAACTACAAACCAATGTAAGTATAAAATCTCTGCATATTAAGTACAAATATCAACCATTGAACTATGAAAGATCAGGATATTAAGTAGAAATATCACCAACTTAAAGTATAAGACATCAGCACATTAAGTACAAATACCAACCAATGAAGTATAAAACCTCTACACATGAAGTACAAAAGATCATAACATTAAGTATAAATATCAACCGATGAAGTATAAGATATCAGCACATTAAGTACACATATCACTAACATAAAGTATAAAACATTAGCAAATTAAGTACATATACAAACTAATAAAGTATAAAACCTCTGCATATTAAGTATAAATATCAACTATTAAAGTACAAAAGATCAGCACATTGAGTGCAAATATCACCAATATGAAGTATAAGATATTAACTACTTAAGTTAGCAAAAACAAACCAATGAAGTATAAAACCTCTACACATGAAGTACAAATATCAACCATTGAAGTATAAAACCTCAACACATTAAGTACAAATATCAAGCTTTGAAGTAAAAAGGATCAACACATTAAGTACAAATAGCACCAACATATGAAGTATATGACATCAGCATATTAAGAACAAATACAAACCAATAAAGTATAAAACCTCTGCACATGACGTACAAAAGATCAATACATTAAGTATAAAATATAAATCAGTGAGATATGAAATATCAATTAATGAAGTATAAACAGATAGTATACAAATACCTACAAATGAAATATAAATAGTAAAAAAATAATACATTAAGTAGCTTACAACACCTTTTTCTCTTCTTGTTCTTGGTCCTTTTTTGCACGAGGACGATAGGTTTTTATCATTTGTCTTCTGTGTTCGGTTGGTGTGGTGCTTGGGCGGCTAAAAAAATCTATTGCTTCCTTTTTTGGCTTTCTGTCATCTCAATTACATATATTTATAACAATCGATAACGTAACATTTACCACTTCAAGTTCAGATTCTTTGAACTCTACTTCATGAATTAGTGCATGAAGTTCTATGGTCAAAGGGATGAAGGAAGTTGCTGGATTATGATGGTATTTTGTTCGACTTTCTTCATCTAAACTATCTTTAGCTTCACCACCAATACAATCATCAATAACTAAATCAGCTTTTTTTGCATTTTTCTTTCCTAAATCATCCCCTTCTTTCTCTACATCGTCCACCAAATCATGTTCCCCCTTATATAGATACTCACAAGCCTCCTCATTATGCTCCCCGTCATCAGTCTTATCCTAAGCAACATTTTTCTCCTGACCCTACTCTTTGATTGCCATCATCTCTATTGAAGCAATTTTTTCCTTCAATGATTTAATTTCTTGATCTTTTGCTGTTATAATTGCTTCAAACACTGTATGATCACAAATATGCACTTCAATGACAATAGTAGTGGTAGCCTTTGATTTCTTGATAAAAATTGCCAAGTCTCACTCCTTTGAAGCAGGGTTGAGGGCTACAATCTATTATAATGAAAATAACTATCAAATTCAAATTATTACAGCGAAAGGGATGAATTGGTGCATGAAGTTCTATGGTTAAAGGGATGAAGGAAGTTGCGGGATCATGATGGTATTTTGTGCGACTTTCTTCATCTAAAATATCTTTAGCTTTACCACGAGTACAATCATCAATAACTAAACCAGCTTTTTCTGCATTTTTCTTTCCTAAATCATCCCCTTCTTTCTCTACATCATCCGCCAAATCATGTTCCCCCTTATATAGATATTCACCAGTTTCCTTTTTATGCTCCCCTTTATCAGTCTTATCCTAAGCAACATTTTCCTCCTGGCCCTACTCTTTGATTGCCATCATCTCTGTTGAAGCAATTTTTTCCTTCAATGATTTAATTTCTTGATCTGTCACTGTAATAATTGCTTCAAATATTATATGATCACAAATATATTCTTCAATAACAACAGTAGTGGCAGCCTCTAATTTCTTGATCAAAATTGCCAAGTCTCATTTCTTTGGAGCAAGGTTGAGGGCTACAATCTATTACAATGAAAATAACTATCAAATTCAAGTTATTATAAAAAAATAATAATAATTAATTATTACCACATCTCTTGTAACTTATTTCAATTTATTCTCAGCCTCATACACATTATTTGGAAGTTTACTATCCTTACACCAATAAAAGTGTGAAAAATCAAACAAACTTTTTGGTGAACCCAATGATGGGATGCAGTCATAAACTCATGCCGGTCATTCATAAATGAAAAAATTATACTCACTTAAATATAAATATAATCAATGTTATTAGTAAAATAAAAATTACTTACCATCAAACTGACTGTGCACCCATCAGGTACTTTTTCTTGCTATTGTCTCCATCTATTCCTCCTAGATGGTTCCTCATATCTTTGACAAGAAAGTTGTACACAGCTATACCCCATGCATACAAACCGACTCTTGATAATTTGTCTAAGCATGGTAGGAGAAATCGTGGAGTTCAATAATTAGAAGTTGGAAATAGAAAATAATTAAAAACAAAAAGTATGTACAACCTACAAAAATCATTTAAGTCCTCCTCACTATCCTTATACACATACTTCTCAAACATTTTTGTTGTTTCAAATTTTGTTATATTCTTCAACTTTTCTGAAAAAAAGGCGGTCCATAGTTGAAGACTTCATCTTCAATCTTATATCAACTGATTGCCCCATATGCAACAACTCTAAAACCATAGAAAATTTGGCTGTAAAAAATGAAACTTCAACCTCCTCTGCCAAAAAAAAAAAAAACAAAATGATAGATTTTTTGCGTCAAACCTTCTAATTATTGCTTCAAGCCAAATGAAACTAGAACTTGACTTAGGCATATCCATGTTTATATAAAAAGAAGTTTTCTTCAATACATCAAAATGTTTTGACCCCCATCTTGGATTTCACATGCTCTTATTTAGTCTGAAAATTTTAGGGGGAGCAACAAGAGTAAACCTCATTATGTTTTACCTTTGCTGCAATCAAATAAAGAAAAATTAGTATATAAATAGATTATATACTGCCACTTTCAAATAATGTGTTCTGAGAATTTGAATATTTTATACTACAGTTGCTTATAAAATATACTTCAGATACATAAATTATATACTATCACTTTTCAAATAATGTGTACTGAAAGTTTGAATGTTTTATACTACAATTGCTTCTAAAATATACTTCTAATACATAGATTATATACTACCATTTTCAGATAATATGTACTGAAAGTTTGAATATTTTGTATTACAGTTGCTTCTAAGATATATTTCAAATACACAGATTATATATTCTACTTTTAGATAATGTATACTAAAGATTTGAATATTTGTATTACAGTTGCTTCTAAAATGTATTTCAGATTCGTAGATTATATACTACCACTTTCAGATAATGTGTACTGAAGCTTGAATGTTTTGGACTACAATTGTTGTAAAATGTACTTCAGATACACAGATTATATACTACCGCTTTCAGATAATGTGTATTGAAAGTTTGAATATTTTGTACTACAATTGGCTCTAAAATGTACTTCAAATACACAAATTATATACTATCATTTTTAGATAATGTGTATTGAAAGTTTGAATATTTTGGTTGCAGTCGATTCTAAATGTACTTCAGATACATAGATTATAGCTACTACTTTTAGATAATGTCTACTGAAAGTTTGAATGTTTTGTACTACAATTGATTATAAGGTGTACTTGAGATACACATATTATATACTACACTTTTAAATAAATATGTACTAAAAGATTAAATATTTTATACTATAGTTGCTGTAAAATGTACTTTAAATACAAAGATTATATACTACCATTTTTAGATAATATGTACTTAAAGTTTGAATGTTTTACACTACAATTGCTTGTAAAATATATTTTACATAAAACAGATTATATACTACAATTTTTAGAAAATTTTAAGGTATAAGAAGTATAAACCTCAAGAAAGTAAAATATAACTTTCATGCATTTCAAGTACAAATCAAATATTTTCAAATATTATAACAAAAATTATATATATAACAAATGAGTTAAAGTTTTTAATAATTAAAAAAAAGTTCAAACAAAGAAAAATGAGAAAATCTACCTATGAAACTTTTAAAACTGAAAAATACGCACATTTGAAAGAAAACAAAGTTCACGAAATGAGTATCAGAAAACATAACTTTATAAATCATGTTTCTTTCTCTTCTTTCTATTCTTTGCTCCTTATTGGTGCTCTTGGCTGTTCCATTTTTCACACAGTTGTAGAGACAAAAGGTTTCCTTTCTCTTTTTGTGCCAATTTTGTTTTCCCTTTTCCGTTCTCTCATCCATTCGTGCCCTTTTATTGGCAAACGAGTGGCTATTTTTCACACCTTTTATTCTACAGAGGAAAAGATGGTTTCCAAAAAAAAGAAACAAAAAAGTGCCATTTTGAAGAAAAGTTGTCATTTGATATAATGGATAAAAGACAACTGCCATTTGTTGGTTTTTTTATATTATTTTGGTTAGGTATAAGAGTATTTAAACTTTTCTCAAAAACTTAGAGGCTAATTCCTAAAGTTTTGGAAAAAGTAGGTAGGTTAGTGTTCAAAAAATTAAATAGGGAGTAAAGAATAAAATAAAAATAGGTAAAGAGATTTAATCCTAATTAACCATTGTTTTAACATTTAAATTAATTACTTGAAATTATTAAATGCAAATAATGTTTTAAAATTTCAATACTTTCATCTCAATATTGTGTATAAAAAAAGATTAAAATATATTTTCTTTGGATAAAGGGCGTGAAATATATCTTTCTTATAATTTAATGTTGCAAGACGCTGTTCACCGAGGGCAAGCAGAAAAATACACCCACAGAAGAGAAAAGGTGAAAATCAATGGAAGCAGCAAGCAATGTGAAAACAGGGGTTAACGCAGACGCGCTGAATCCAGCCCGTAAACAGCGAGATTGTCTCCTTCATAATTTTTTTTTCAATTTTCACGTCAAACCTACCCAAACTATTAAACTATTACAACCCAAAAACAATAATGAATCACAGTCGGTGCTTCGTCTTCTTCTTTAGTTTTTCTTCTGTGTGTATATATATACACAGAGAGAGAGAGACAGAGAGAGGGAGGAGAAAGAAAGAGAATTATGTATTTTATGTATAACATGCATATGTATCCATTTATGAGTGTATGTAGTCCCATCTTTAGAGAGATGAACGAGCACTGAACTCACACTCACATATTCCCATACATTTTTTTGGTGTGTGCTTTTTATTTTTTTCCCTCCCTTTTTTTTGCTTGATAATTTTTAGCTGATGGGCTCGGAAGGCATGTTTTCAGCTCAGAAGAGAACCTCCAGCGCGCTTCCCACGACCGGCGCCACCGCGAACGGCGTCGCACTAGGCCGCGCATCCTCCCTCCTGCCCCGTGGGCGGCTGATCCAGAAAACCTTCAACAACGTCAAGATAACAATCCTCTGTGGCTTCGTCACCATCCTCGTGCTCCGCGGTACCATTGGACTCGGCAGCCTTGTTTCTAGCGAAGCGGAAGCTGAAAATCAGCACCTCATCGAAGAAACGAATCGAATCCTTGCTGAGATCAGATCCGATAAAGATCCGACCGATCCAGACGATCAACCCGAGGAGTTTTTCAACCCCAATATAACTTTCTCTTTAGGACCTAAAATCACTAGCTGGGATGAAGACAGGAAGGCATGGCTTCAGAAGAATCCGCAGTTTCCGCATTATGTTAATGGAAGACCTAGGATTTTGCTTGTTACGGGTTCACCACCAAGCCCATGTGATAATGCCATTGGGGATCATTACTTGTTGAAGGCTGTGAAGAATAAGATTGATTACTGTAGGATTCGTGGAATTGAAATTGTGTATAATATGGCTCATTTGGATAAGGAAATGGCAGGGTATTGGGCTAAACTGCCGTTGATTAGGCGGTTGATGTTGTCACATCCAGAGGTGGAGTGGATTTGGTGGATGGATAGTGATGCTTTGTTTACTGATATGGTCTTTGAGATACCTGTTACGAAGTATAAGGACTATAATATGGTTATTCATGGTTATCCTGATTTGTTATTTGATCAGAAGTCATGGATTGCATTGAACACAGGTAGTTTCTTGTTCAGGAATTGCCAGTGGTCGTTGAATTTGTTGGATGCTTGGGCACCAATGGGGCCCAAGGGTCCAGTTCGTGAGGAGGCTGGGAAGATCTTGACAGCTAATTTGAAGGGTCGGCCAGCATTTGAGGCTGATGATCAGTCTGCTTTGATATACTTGCTGCTTACACAGAAGGATCTGTGGATGAACAAGGTTTTTGTTGAGAATTCATACTATTTGCATGGGTTTTGGGAGGGTCTCGTGGATCGTTATGAGGAGATGATTGAGAAGTACCATCCAGGGTTGGGTGATGAGAGGTGGCCGTTCGTGACGCATTTTGTGGGTTGCAAACCTTGTGGGAGTTATGGGGATTACCCAGTTGAGAGGTGTTTGAAGAGTATGGAGAGGGCTTTCAACTTTGCTGACAATCAAGTTTTGAACTTGTATGGGTTTAGGCATAGGGGATTGGTGAGCCCAAATATTAAGAGAATCCGGAATGAGACTGTTACTCCTTTGGTGAATGTAGACCAGTTTGATATTCGATATTCAGTGCATAAGAGCAGTGGATCTGGGAGCTAGCTAGTATACCATACCTGTGAGCAACGAACATTATATAGGTAATGCGAAGTTTAGTTATGTATTGATTTAAGCTTAACAGCAGTGAAGTCTATTGTTTCACTTGAATGTAAGCTTGAACTTTCTTGTGTGGTTCTTTCTCTTCTGGAAGTTGTGGAAAATGACATTTTTGATTCTTGTGGTTCGACTTCATTGAATTCATTTATCTGAAAATATAATGGGTTATGATGTAATTTTTTTTAACATGCAAATCGAAGTGGCTCCATTTATTTCTAACATGGTTCAATGTTTCTAGTCAAATACTGCTTCAGCGTAAAGGTTTTCTATGTGCCTCAACTTGTCTTCTGAGGTTAGTCAGATAATTTTAAGAATAGCACCTAAAAGGACAATAAATAATAATATGACAAATAGTACTAGGTAGAAAAACTGTGCTCCTATTGAAAAGCAGTCTATGCTAATATAGATTGTCTTTTCTGAGTGTTAATGCCTTTTTCCAATGAGTTTGATAACTATCAGTATCCCTATATTAATTATTAATTATAAAACTTGGACAGGCTGTGGTTCTTAGAACCCCCAAAAGAAACCTCCAGAAATAGAAGAGTAAAAATAAGAAAACGAAAGAAAAACTTACAAGTCAAGAGTGATAGTTGTTTAGTATCTTAGCCCCCCTAAATTGAAAGTACATTGCAAAGTCATGTATGGAGAGATTGATCGAACTGCATTTTTCTAATTTTAGAGATCTCTTGTTGGTACTAGGAAGTTTCTATTTCAACAGTGATGGAGTTCCATGTCAATAAGCACAAGTATGTCAATTTTCTCAATTTTCAGGTTGACTATAATTGTTGGGCAGAGAGAGTTGTAAAATTGTTCTGCTTGGTCAGTCATCTAATTCTGGAAGCAAATTTTAAGTCATTATTGCTAGTTTAATTATTTTGGCTATCTATTGCTACTGTACAACTGTCTTCTTGTGAAGGCTGTAAATTACATCCTGTAAAATCAAAATTAACCTGTGTTGACGACTCAATCAGATACAATTCAGTTTGAATGTATGTTTAATGGAGTCACTTGCATAAGTGCCAGAAAACTGAGTATTATATTTGCTGCTATCTTCCAATATGCAGCTACAATCAAATCGATAAAACCTTATTAGTGAAACTCTTCAGTAGTTTGTTTTTTTCTCTTCCTACACTTAGTACCGTGCCAATTAGAATCTTCCTGCTTTAAGTTAGTTCACGGGATCTACAGTATGGTGGAGTGGCATGTTGGAGGTTGGGGTGGACGGCAGCAATACAGATGAGGGCTCTTCTTGGGTGATTAATGGATCATTACCAACATGTGTACTTGGTTATTGTCTATATTTATTTGTCAATGTTCTTTGAGTCTTAGCTAAAAGCTTAATTCTGATTAAAGACATACTAACATACAAAAAGTTTAGAATAAAGAAACTTGAATTTATACCGGATCTGCCTGATTCTTAGTCCTCATTTCCTCTTTATATATTTTTTAAATCTTTCTCAAAGACTATGCTGTCTATTGCAATTCATCTAGAAGTTCAGCATTTTCCAGCATGCCCACCACTTATAAAACATCAAGCAAGGAAACAAGCCCTCTGGCTTTGGGATCTTCCCCAAGCAGTGAATCAGTGAATACCTCTAGAGCGATAATTGCCACCAGAACGAGCATGAATTATATGCTCAAATCACAATATGAAGAACCAAGATTTTTACAACCTTCTTCACAGAATCAACCTGGAGAGTGTGAAGGACTTGTTCATTAGATCTGCAAGAGGTGAAAGGGAGGATAAATAGGATAAATATGATATAGATTAGTTTTTGTGTTATTTTAACTTATTGAGTTCTTATCTTATTGGATTAACTGATTAACTATGCCAGTTATCAGGTGATAGCCTTGGACCTGTCCATATAAGAAAGTACCATGAGAAGCATGTGAGGGAAGAGAGATGGCTTCTAGCTATTTCTCTTCTTTGTCATTTGATTACATTTTTGTTTTTTTTTTTTCTTTTGCTTTTTGATGTCCTGCAATCAATTAATTTCCCTATTGCGTACTTCCCAATTCATTTTTAATTTCCCTACCGCTTGCTTCCCTGTTCGTTAACACCAAATCTTATACAAACATTAAAAAACTAGAATGAATATTCACTGTCTCCAGGCAGTCTGCTTGAATGCTTGTTACAACCTACACGGGTGCATCCTTCTACACTTGAAAAACCAGGGAGGGAAAAATGCTTGACTAAGCAGAATAGCTGCACCTGCTTGATTTAATTTGCTATCAACATCTGCCAATGTTGTAAGCCGAACAAGGGCACAAGTGATGGATGATTTACAAAGGCGATAGAATTCAAGTACTCTTCCATATGCAGTTCTTGCATTTGACCATATAAAAAGGAAGATATTGAGTGTCTGTCAAGAAATCAAAAGATGGATGGTTAACTCATTCAGCTTGCATCTTCGTTTGTTTCTCTTATTGTAATTGTTACTGCACTTGATTTTTGATGATGGTTGTTTGTTAATATCATACCTTCGTGTATAAGAAGCAAAAAGAAGTGGAATCTTGTGAAGTTGTCAAAGATTGACATTTAAATGTGAGCTCTCATTTTTCCAGTATTTGTCTTTATAGTAGTTACTGTTATTACCTGATTTGTTGAAGGTTTTTTTGTTCTTTTTCCTTCTATCTCTTTCCTAGACAAGTCCTGGTTCACTGAAGTTGCACAATTAGCAATTATGGGTTGACTGTGGGTGTGTTCTTTTTGCAGGTTATCCGATTCCTTCCAGAAAGGGACTGTGAGGTCAACATTATACATAGGATCTGTCTTGGGAACTTCTTGTTGTATTGTTCGTGTAGCCAGAAAACATGGTAAAAGAAGTTATAGTTTTTGTCATGGTTGGTCAGAATGGCTTTTCATTTATCCAAAGTAAGATGAAAGGTAGTCCCAAGCTTCAAAAAAATGCACTGGAAGAACACAGAATGACAAGAATTGCCTGGAGAGTTGTGCAGCATTTTATCTGTTGTCTTAACATACTTGTGCCTGCAAATGTAAGCACTTTACGTGTATTGTTTCGATTTCTTAAAATGTTTTGATTATTGTTACAGTTCGCTAGTTTGAGGATAAATTCATGGATAATGATTTTTGTTCTTCATATCTGGCTAGTGTTTACTCCGTTCCATTTTGTATCCAGTGAATGATATCTACTGTTTCCTGTCAATATGTTGTAACCAAACTTTAGTTCAGAGCGACACAGCCTATAGCTTAACTTCAAAAAAAAAAATTAAAAATTTAGTCAAACATAATATATATATACACACACATATATCCATCACCTGAAGATCACAAGGTACATACGAAGTAGTAAAATCATGTCTGGAAGGTCAGATACTTGTCCTTTTTTATCCCATGCTTAATTTATTTGCTTGATTTAAGGTTAATCAAATTAATTGAATTTGCAGTTGTGTCTCCACCTTAGCATCATTGTGAGTATGCTTCAATTCATAGTTAGGAAGCTGCACAAGTATAATTAATTTTGGACTTGAACTCTTTAATTTGCATTAGTAGGCTCTAGGAAAATCATAGACATGCATGCTCTTGAATGTCGCATCGAAGCAACGTTGTTGTGAATGTCTGAAGGGAATCGAACGTGCATGTGAATTTGTATTTCACCATATATACCAATTGCTTGATCCGTATAAAATTATTCAGTTAAAAAAGTCGAGAATGTTTCTATTTCCACAAATATTTAAATCTCAAACCCCACTTCGTCTCCCTTTCTTTGATGATCTCGATATGCCAAGTCCTACTCTTGAGTCTTTTCTCCTCCCGGAAATTAAATTTGAATTTGAATTTGAATTTTCTTAATTGTTTATTAATGATGTTATTGACAAAATATCAATTGGAATGAGAGATGGTTAGGGGACATTTGAAGATTTTTGTGGTTGATGAAAGGGAAAAATGATCTGGAGATTCTTATTTCTATGGTCTTGGTAGTCTGTGATGGAAACCATTGACTCGGGTTCTTGGTGGTGGAGAGATGCCGGCGTTGGGTGGAAAGCAATGAATTTTGTTCTAGTGCTTTAGGCCTTGGGTATTACCAGTGGTGGCAGTGCCTCTTCTCAACCGTTTCAACCACAGTTAAATGCAAATGCATCATTAATGAGAGTATCTAATCGATCTCCTCTTATAAGACTATTTTGCTCTCATAAATTTGACAAATGTCTGAACACGATAAGAATTTCATTTTTTTTCTTCTATGTCTAGACATGAACTGACCCAAATCAACTTGGACTACAATTTAAACTATCCACTCTAGATAGAAATGAGACCAAATCATATTACTACATCACATGACACCAGATAAATAGAAACAACCCAAACAATAACAAATTATGCTATTTTTTTTTCACTAAGCTCACTTTATATTCTTAGTTTATTTATATCTTATTCTCAACTTGGATGCAACTTAATTGAACACGATCTTGGCTAGCCTAATCCTAACATATGTTCTTGTTGTCAAGTCTATGACCTAAATAATTATGTGAATTAGAATCAATATCAAGTTCACCATCTAGACCCTCACTCTATTCAACAACTTGCCCATTGATTTAAAACCTGCATTTGTTGTCATTGTCTGTGGGAACCACAAATTTGATTCCTGAAAAACAAAAAGCCTTATAGTTAGAAATGTTAGAAGCATTGGGAAGGACGCTAGACACACCCATTCCTATACTACCTATATTACGCCCTCACTACATAAGATCACATAACCCCTCATGATCTTCCAGACGAGCTTGCTCAGGAAGCTAATACTCCAAGGTCATTAGGTGGACAAATAATCCAGTTGAATTGAAATGAGTAGCACCCACACCCCCATCCCCACCTACACTAATAAGTAGGACTTTATTCCAAGAAAGGAGATCCAACAGTCACCCCCCTAACCTAATAGAAGAGGTGCATGCAGACGATGAAAATTTCAAAGGAGGAAAAGATGGCTAACTTAACGAATGTGGATAGTAGAGCAACAAGGAGACTAGCTTAGCCACCTAACATTTTCATAAGAGAGGAGGTCTTAGAAAGAATCCTAATGACAGTAAGCAAGGATGAACAAACATATAAACAATGCAGCCGTCACTATCTATTACAAGAAAAGATAATAATGAGATTAGAGATCAAGTAAAGTAATTAAGCAAAAAGATAGATGAGTTCAAGAGGAAGAGAACTGTAGTATTGCAAAAGGAGAATTCTCTTTTTTTCAGTGGAAATATTGGCTGAAGTAGTAGCTATATGATTTCTAAATTGCTTAATCTTCCAAAAGATGATGGAAATAAGGACACACACGAATTTGTCATAGCTTTTGAAAATGAAATGATCTTCTATGGACAATCGAATGCAATTTGAATACATGAATATTTGTAGCAACTCTTATTGGGCTAGCTCAAGAATGATTCACAGCATAGAATTTAGTACCCTAGGTTATATGAACAACTAGGAAGAAAATTTTTATGACATTTCACAACCAAGAGGAAAATAAAGTGAAAAAAATATAATTGACCCTATTGTGATGGTCGAACTTGGCACAACACCTCCTTTTGAAAGAAAAATATAAAAAACAACTTCCTTATATTTTTTAAAATCATACAACAAACACCCCTCAAAGCATTGGTGTAACTCATACATGGGTGTGTGTAATTGAGTATGTATGTTTGTACATGAAAAGACTATTATGCCTTTACTTATAAGAGATTGAATTTCTTTAAAAAAATCAATTGTTCAAATTAAATCATATTATATTTTTTAAAAAGATATTAAAAAATATACAATATAATATATTATCGAATATGTATATAATGTATAAAATAATATATAATACCTGTTGTCATACAGAAAGACCAAATAACAATAATTAAGAAATACACATAAAGTAATTTAATGAAATAAGTACAAGATTTAATGCGGTTCAATCATATGCCTAATCCACCCGACAAAGAAATAAATTTATTGATTTCAAATCAAGTGCCAAGTACAAAATCAAGTCTAACAAATCTCACAAGAACAACCAACACCCTTATTCTAATCTCCATTCTAAAGAGAAATCTCTAAAAGAGTCTAGTACTACTTTTAATAGGTTCATTCTACGAAAATCATGAAAAAAAAAAAAACAAGGTTTACATACCCAAACAAATCACAAAACAGGCTTGGACCTTGTGCGCCACAGTTGGGGGCACAAAATTTGCCCTCCAACATGCAAGCATCCAATTTGGGCAGCAAGTACTATGCCAAGATGCACAAACTTTGCACCTTAGCTCAAGGTGCAACAACACCTTGTGCCGAGGCGCAGCCTATTTCACCCTGGCGCAAGTCGATGATAGTTTTGCCTAAGCTTGTGCTTGGGCATGTTTTTCTTGCACCTCGACGCACATCATTCTGTCCATGTGCATCAAAGCTCACCTCATCATGTCGTCTTGACCTAGTCTCACTTGTTTTCGCACCATTTCTCAGCTGATTTCATTGTTTCTTGCTAATTTCAAGACACATTCAACAATTCTCCTCATTGAATTGAAATTCTCCATCTATCATCTTGTCTACCCCAAAAAAGGACTATCATTTAATTTTGCAAATATTTATCAAATCCAAGCAATACTTGAATTTGATTCCTCAAAACTATCTTTGTCAGCATATCTTTGTCTCCCACAAGCTTCTCGATTAAACTGAAAGCATAAGCAACTAGATTTGAATATGCAAGATGTTGTAGTGGTTTGATCTGCCTCCTCTCTCTATCTTGAGCCAAATAATAATTTTGCAGTGAATCAGTTCCCAACTGTTGATCTGTTAATAATGAGCTCTTATCAGCTTTATTTAACACTTTCTGTTTCCTTTTGAAACTTGTGGAATGCCAATCTCAAACTCCACCTTCTCCTTACTACTCTGTTAATTGCTTTCCACTTTCTTCAACATAGCAGACTTATTAAATGTCACATCCCTGCTGATAATCACCTTAGGGCCCTTGTCATTAGTACACCACAAATGATAACCTTTGACTCTATCTACATAGTTTAGGAATAGGCACTTTCTTGCCTTTGACTCAAGTTTTCCATCACAAACATGAGCATAAGTTGGGCATCTAAATACTCTCAGATTTGAGTAATTAGTAGGAGACCTTGACCAAACTTCCATTAGTGTCTTGTAGTCCAAAGCAATTAATGATAACCTATTTACCAAATAACATGTAGTATTAATAGCTTTAGTGCAAAAATCCTTGGACAATCCAGTATTAAAGAGCATGCATATAGCTCTCTCCAAAATAGTCTTGTTTATCGTTCTGCAACTCCATTCTGCTGTGGTGTATGAACAACTGTGCGATGCCTCACAATCCCCTCTTTATTATATAACTCCTAAAATTCCTTGTTGCAAAACTCCAAGCCATTAGCAATCCTCACACATTTAACCTCCTTCTCAGTCTACTTCTCAATCAAAGTCTTTCATTACTTGAAGTTGACAAATACTTCATCCTTATGCTTTAACATATGCACTCATACTCTTTGTGATAAGTCATCAATGAATGTTAGCATGTACCTGGTACCACCTTTTGAATGAACTTAAGAAAGCTCTTAAAGATTTGAATGAATGTAACCTAAGGTGTCCTTGGTCCTATGAACTGTAGTGTTGAACTTCACCTTGTGTTGTTTGTTAAGAACACCCTACTCACAAAAATCCAACTCCCCAGTCTTTTTTCCATAAAGTGAACCCTGTTTGCTCAACTCTAACATTTCCCTCTCACTCATATGCCCAAGCCACATATGCCATAACCTCATAGTATCATTGAGTGATGAAGAAATTGTTGCCATACCAAAAATTATGCTATCCTACAATATATAAGGACCATTCCTTTTGTCTCCCTTCATGATTAGCAGAGCACCTTTGGAAACCCACAGAACTCCATCTCAAGCTCTACATTCACACCCATTCTTATCCAAAGTACCCAACGAAATTAGGTTTTTCTTCAAATCAGGAACATGAATCACATCTGTCAATGTTCCCACAATTTCGTCATACATTCTAATATTCATTGTACCAATCCCTACAACTCTGCAAGATACATCATTTCCCATGAGCACTTTAGCACCATCATATCTCTATTAAGAGGTGAACTAATCCTCTCATGGGCACATATGGTAAGAACAACCACTATCTAAAATCCACTAAGAACTTAGAAAGCTCAGTAATATTGAGAATAAGTGCTTTATCAGACTCATCCTCAATAATTCCAGCTAAATCATCCCATTTTTTATAAAAATATTTACCCAAATCCTTTTGCCTTTCCACATTCTGGACAATTTCTTTTCCAATGCTCCTTTCCTCCGTACCTAAAGCATTTATCATTTGATTTAGGCTTGCCTCAAGAATTAGATTAGCCTCTACTCCTTACCCTTTCTTTTGGTCTCCCTTTTGCAATCAATTTTTCCCCACTTTTACTATCATTACTGCTCAGAACATGTTTTCTCAATTCATTTGAATTCAATAAGGCCTTCACATCCTCCATTGATATTGTATCTTTCTCATACGATAAAGTAATAACCAAGTGCGCAAAGGATTTAGGAAGAGAACACAATAGAATTAATGCTTGTTCTTCATCTTTAATTTGTACATCTATACTAGCGAGAGCCAATATCACTTTATTGAAATAATCAAGATGTTGAGTGATAGATGTACTTTCTTTCATCTTAAGGGTGTATAATCGTTGTTTCAAATACAACTAATTTGAAAGGTACTTCGTCATATACAGACTCTCCAGGTTTGACCATAATCCTATTGGTGTATTTTTTGTTGCGACTTCTCTTAGCACATTATCTACCAGCGGTAACACTAAGGTACCGTAAGCCTTCATCATAAATTCATCCTTGTCCTCATCTAAAAGTGTCTCTAGCAAGAAATCTCTGCCCTTTAGTGCTCTTTGCAAACTTTGTTGACGTAGCAGGGCGTGGACTTTCATCTTCCACAGCCCAAAATCATTTTTCCCATAGAATTTCTTTACCTCATACTTCATTGTGGACATTTGGTTAATTTGGCTCTTAATACCATTTTTTTGTAATCCAGAAAGACCAAATAACAATAATAAAATACACGCAAAGTAATTCAATGAAAAGAACACAAGATTTAATGTAATTTGACAATGTGCTTAATCCACCAAACAAATAGATGAATTTTTCGATTTCAAATCAAATGCTAAGTGCAAACTCAAGTCCCACAAATCTCATAAAAATACCAAACACCCTCGTTCTTACATCCGTTCTGAAGAGAAATATCTAAAATAGTTTAGAACTACTTTTAGTAGGGTTTGCTCTATGAAAACAATGAAAAATAGGGTTTAGATAGTCAAACAAATCACAAAACGGGCTTGGGCTTTGCACGCGGTGTTGGGGCACACAAAATTTGTGCCCTAATGTGCAAGCATCCAATTTGGGCAACAAGTGTCATGCCAAGGCGCACAAACTTCGTGCCCTAGTGCAAAGTGACAGAATGCCTTGTGCTAGGTCGCTGCCTACTTGTGCTCATACCTTGGCACAAGTTGTGGGTAGTTTCACCCAAGCTTGCACCTAGACGTGTTTTCCTTGCATCCCGACACACAACATTATGTCCATGTACACCAGGGCTCACCTCATCATGCCATCTTGACATATTCTCAATCATTTTCGCACTGTTTCTTTACTGTTTTCACTGTTTCTAGCAATTTTCAACTTAAATTGCAAGGCACACTCAACAATATCATATGTAACTGTTCCCACCCCACCCCACCCCACCCCACCCCACATACCCCATCTACTTGCACCAATCATGGCTATCGACATCTCAATATTCATTTGGTTGCCAATTGGCTGCTACTAGCCCGTCAACGCTCACTAGTCATTTAGTTTTTATGGCCAGTTGCTGGTGACCCTAAAAAAATAAAAGAATAGATGGCAATTGTTGGTCATCGTAGCTAGATCGATCACAATGGCTATTGGCCAGATCTGACTAGATTTGGTCACTTTGCACGGCTACCATGGCAACTGTTGGGTTGTTGGGGTGGAAGGTGGGGGATGGCTGGTGGTTATATGTTATTTTTATGCATTTTATCATTTGTGGTTATAGTATATTACATATAATATATATCAAAAGTATTTTTATATATAATTATATGTATTATATATATAATACACTTTTTATCATATCTAATATATTATAATGTATAATATATATGAATAAAAAATATATCATCTATGCTTTTATAATATTACACTAAATTGAAAATATACAAAATGCGTGAGGATAACTTAGTCTTTGTACACTAAAATCAGGTTAAATGAGTAACAAAAAAAAAATATGGGAGGTGGTGTGTATGATTCTTGGTATATTATAAAGTATAAAGTATATATAATTTTTTTTATTTAGGGAAACAAAAAATTACAATCAAAATAATAGTAAAATAAACATTTGATAACCAAACGCAATAGTTAACATGAAAAATCAAAATATTTAAAATTATAATTGAAAATGAATATATAAAATATATTAATTGAAACAACTAAAAATATTGCATGCTAATATTTTAAATAATATAAAAGTTATGATCCTAAGTTGGCCATAAAAAATTTGAATTTTTAGATAAAATTGATTTTTTAAGTCATCAAAATATCTACTAACATTTTAATATATATTATTTAAATTCATCTCATACATATAAATTAGAAATTTTTTCAATCAAAATTGATATTTCTTACGCAAACTCGATGAGTGTTTTTATTGAGATATTAAGTAATGCCACCGAAATAACTAGAATTTGAGAAATCTTACAAAATGAATAAGATTACAAAAAAGAATAGGTTTTTGTTAGTAAAAAATACATTTTGGCACTTGGGATGGTAAAAATAAAAACGGACACACAGTAATTAATATCTCTCTCTCAATTTAATATTGGTAGTAGCCAAAAACACATTCAAAATTCAATTTTTACTGTCAAATCATCAGTTATTTTTTAAAAAACTAAAATTAATTTATATAATTCTGTTAATTTAAAATGACGAATTAAATTCTTAATATATTTATCTTGGTAATTGAGTTTCAAATTTTAATACTCATACATACAATTCTAGAATTGATATTACTTGACTAATTGGCACATCATATTTTTTTATATATATTTACTTAATGTATTGATTATTTATTTAAATATTAATGCATTTGTCTATGTTTTTTATATATTTGTATTGCAAAAGTCATAGGATTGTATAGAATTATAAAATAATACTATCTGAAATATATTTTAAGCAATCTTTTCATTTATTTTAATGAATTAGTGAAAAGTTCCTTATGAAAATTATAAATGTTAATGAGAAAAATAAAATTACATATAAGAAAGTACTTTATTTGTTTAACTGAAAAATATATTCAATAATTCACAACAATATTTGTATATATTATATAAGCTTTGTGACATACATCTATGACAAATTAGGATCTTAATATTGGGCAATATTTGTAAGTAAATACATCAATAGTTTATTCTTCGTCTTAAAGTAATAGAATTGCACCAATTAATTTTTAAAAAGCTTTGCTTTTTCTTTTTTTTTCTTTTTTCTTTTTTTCAAAAAGCCAAATTTGGATACATATTTGGCCACCACCATATTAAATTGGTTTAACAGAAAAGAAAAACTTGTCACAGTGCGCACCTATTCGCGGTGTAAGAATGTGGCATCCAAAATTAGAAGTTATACTGGTTCCAACCCACTTAGACAGTGGACAAATTTACTTCAAGGTATTATATTAAATATTTTATTTAATTTAATAAAATACTTACTTTGAGTGTTAATTATTATTATTATTATTTAGATCGACACAAATACAACTTAGTCATAATACGAGACATCTCACTTAAGAGGTAGAATAATTTCATCCAACCTCATCTAGCATTTATTATTTAAAATAAAATATTCATGAATGTCCAAATTACACAAAGATCTTTATTCATTTTCCATCAAAAATCAAAGTGAGAGGAGTTCAACGAAAATCCATCTACGTGGTATATCAATTTTGATAATTTGATTCGCCTAATTTTGTTTTTGATAATTTTATTAACAACTTCAATAAATGAATGTGTATGTAAGGAATTATATTGTTTTCTTGGAAAGCTTCAAATAAATAACCCAAAACATTAATTGGGTAATTAATATGTTTAAATTTTTTTAGAACTCAAAAACTGCTTTGATGGGTTAATCAGACCGTATAGTTTATGGTAATGCAAATTAATACAAATAAAAATTAAACATATTGTGGATAGTAAAATAAAATTTAATTAAACTATTTAAATTTGTGGATAAATTCTATTTACTTGAATAAACTCGATATTTTTATTTTATTTATATTATTTATTTGGTTGATAAAATATAAAAAATTAATTAATTATAAAAATTTAAATTTATTAATGACTCAATATTGAAGTAATGTATATCCGCAATAGTATATTTTTAAAATTTTGAAATAAATAATATATTGATAATATATTTATTATAAATGTAATATTCTATCAAAATATACATATGGTGACTTCTACAAATTGAAATATTTATGTTACATATATATATATATATATATATACAATAGTCCATCAAACACACATACAATATAAATAACCTTATGAAGTATAGATAATATTTGTTTGAATGTTTAATTCCATCACTTTCACATGAATCATTTCTCGGACGCCATAGATGCAACAAATTGTATTGTTGGTGGAAGCTGTCCCAACGTTGTGGGTTTTAGCCTTCAATTCTTCCATTCACATCCTTATCTTCTGTACCATTTTTCCGGAATGTCGCCCTCCTTTTCTTTCAATTTTAGCTTTCAAGGGATTGAAAACGTGCAGGACTTTCCTTGGGTTTGAAATGCTAATTTCATCGTGTTGCGTGTGTCTAATGTGCGTATATTTGTGTGTAGTAACGGAAGCAGTTGTGCATAATGCAGGAAAATGAAGGAGAAGGATCCTTGGTGGCGGCGTGGCACCTCTACCATCTCATGCAGATGGGTAACATTGCATTCACTGAGAGAAAATTGGACCAGGTTAATTTCTCCGCCTCCTTTCTCATTGGATACATTTGTAATTTTCTTCTTCTTCTTTTTTTTTTTTTATCTTTTTCTCTTTTCAAATTCAAGTATTCAGGCTATTGTTTCTTCCTTTCAAATGGAATTCTTTTTGTTTTAAGGTTTGTCTTTGGAAGCTAGGCCTTAAATCTGATTAATTTACCTGTGGTGGTATGGGCTATCATGGGAAAATTAATCTGTTGGTGCCTTTGAGGGCTTGTCGGTTTCAAGTTTGTGAGTTCTATATAGTGAGATTTAATGGGAACAATTACCAAGGCACGTCTTTTACTCCTTTAAACGAAGATTTATTTCTTTTATTTAGAGCTGGGATGGGAGATGAGCTGAGTTGCAGCAGGAACAGGATCACTGTGGGAATCTTGTTCTCCTGTGAAAGACCCTGCCCCAATGCATTTTTCTTTTCAACCATCAAGGGTGGACTCTTGGTCTTTTGGAAAAGACCCCGCTCCGTGCATTTTCTTCTTTCCAATGTTATTATTCTGCATAAAGCAGTTATGTGATAGAAACTTGTCAGAATTTCTGTATGTGATAGAAACTTGTCATAATTTCTGTTCATGTTCCATCTGTTGTCTGGATATATGAAGAGCCTGCAATTTTTATTTATAAAAAATTCAATATTTTGGTATTTTTGGTTTTTGTCTTGTGATGTGAGGGTCCAGTACAGATAGCAAGTGGAGAATATCAGAGTCTATATATGCCAAATTTAACATCAATTAACATTTAGAGGCAGAGTATGCTGATTTTTAATATGGTCTGGACCTATTGTTTTGGATACCCAGTGTCTCTTTTTTCATGGATTCTTTTCTTTCTTGATTCTTTCAGCCTCAGGCCCAGATGTATTCACAATCTCATTGGGTATGGTGTACTTTAATTTTATTGAAGTTTATCGTAAAAATGGCCAAAATACAAATTATGACCATACGAGTACTTAAATTTTGATGATGAATATTGCTGATATTGATGATGAATATTGTTGATATTGACGATCTTTTCTTGTAGAACTGTCAATGTCATAGTTTAAGCTTTATATTGAATTTCATACTAGGTTTTAACTTTTGTGTAAGAATTCCAAAAATTCGAGCTGTTTATCTGATGAGCATTTTCCACTGCAAGAGTCATAGTTCATTACTGACATCAACTTTATTAAGTTTAAGCTTGTGCAAGTGAAGATGCCAGATGGCAAGAGTTGATATCTGATGAGCAATGTGAGTATATATTATGAAACATAAGAAGCCATGATGTTGTTATGTCCATATATACTAGTATTGTGATAGTCTTGGTTATTGGACTTAGTTGTTGTGAATAGCATGTGTTGCAGTTACTAACCGTGCATGTCTAATAATGAGATATCTTGCTATGTTTATTGAAATTTTTGGGTTCGAGTGAAGAGGAAGGCTTGAGTTAGGTTGCAGTTGTGATAGAGTCATTGCTTAAGGAAATAAGACCTTTTTAAAATATTGCTCAGTTTCATCTGAGTTCTGCCTTGAAAAGTTGGTTCCTGATAATTGATAAATAGCCTTCTGACATTCCTTTTAACGTGATAAATGGATTCCTAACATTTCTATAATGATCAATTGTTGTTTTTTGATTGATTATCTTTTTATTCAGGCCATTAAGTTTTACTCAAGAACTAACAACATTAAACCAAATGATCCTGTTATTCTTAGTAACCGATGTGCAGCATATCTTCAGTAAGTATTGCTGAATCATGAATCTAAGTTCCGAGATATTTCACTTGTGTAATTTCTGTTTCTGCTGATTTTACTATTAATGATGGTTGATTTTGTTTTTCTTTAACTTGACCAGGATTAGCCAATTCCATAAGCACAGGCCTCCATCTGCTTTAGCGTACAGGCCATTGAGCGGGTTGGATCCAGAAACTCATGCTGGGGTATGATTCCGCACCCCATTGCTCCTTGTCTGCTCATTTTTTAATGAGTCACAGTACTTTAATGTTATATTCTTAATTTTAGCTTGCCCTTAAAGATGCTGAGAAGGTGATGAGTTTGCAAAGTGATTCATTAATGTCCTACATTCTTAAGGCAGATGCACTCATCCTGGTGAGATTGCCATATAGTATACCTCTATTTTCTTTATGAATAAATTCTGGATAATTTTTTGAATTGCCTAATCTTGAAAATAATCATTTGCTTTTTGGAGAATTGGTTTTTTAGTTAGCTAATATTATTGTCCGCAATGCTAGCTTTATGATTATCTGCAATAGGTATTGCATGTGTTGTTTAGTACAGTAGCATAGTCCATGGATGGGCTTTTATAGCATCGGTTGGAGTTTTCTAGTCTTATCTTTATGTGTGTCTGTGGCATTTGGAGTTTGTGGTATAATATTTCATCTTTCTGTACATTTTCTAATCTGAATAATGCCTTTAACAATAATACTAACTTTATATTATTGAGCAGTCAGAAAAGTATGAGGGGGCCCAAGATGTTATTTCTTTAGGCCTTCAAATTTATCCTGAAAGGTAATACAGAATATTGATGGTTTCATCCCAACCATTTTGCTGGTTTAAATGTTATAAGTTTTTTTCCTAGGTATAAAATCTTGAGTAACCAAGAAATTATTTCTTTTGCAGCAATCCTCTTCTGAATTTAGAAAAACTAACAGAAAATGTGAGAAGCCTTACAAAACCTTTGCATCCTGATGATTATGATTGCATTCTTTGCTTGAAGCTACTGTATGAACCTGTGACAACTCCCTGTGGACATTCTTTCTGTCGCTGATGCCTGTTTCAGCCTATGGACAGAGGTGTTATTTCTGTCTATTCTTACTTGTTTTTTCTCAACTTTTTACACATTTATTGTCCTTATATGCGTCTTATTTACTTCTTATCTTAAAAGGAAAATGAATCAGCTGACCAATGCCCATTCTGCTGCTCAGTTCTCTATCTTAGTCCCAGAACATGCCCAATCAGGTTAGTTTATCTCAGGGAGTCACGTACTCCATGCAAGTATGCTGATGGACTAATTTGGCAATATGTTCAATTGCAGTACTCTGCAAAGAAACTGTAGCATTTATACGAAAGAATTTTCTTTTGAGAATTCTAAAATATATTTTGCTTGACACTAGGAGTAAGAGGTAATGATACAGTCATTAAGAATTAATGTTTCTTGTGAAAATGACATAAATTTTAATTTTATATTATCAATAAGCACATAGAAGTGTTTTACTCTCATATCAGATATAACAATCAGTCGATTGTCTTTTTCAGTGTCACATTGAAGAACATAATGCAGAGAAACTTTCCAGAGGAATATGAGGAAAGGAAGTCAGAGCATCATAGTCAGACAAACCTTGGTGTTGATTTGTTGCCTCTTTTTGTCATGGATGTTGTTTTACCATGCCAAAAGTTCCACTAACACATATTTGAAACTCTTTATACACTTATGGTGAGTCTAGCCAATCATTTTACTTGTGTCAAATTATTTGCTTTAATGTATTCTTTTGAAAATATATTAAATTAATTAATGTTTGATCTTGGATAATGTAACCTTTTAGATGAAGTGGTCATGTAACATGATATTAGAGCTCGTGTAGGACCAAGAACCTGGGTTTTTGTCTTGCAGTCAATCATATATCAAATTTAATCAAGCATGGCCTTGAAAGAAGAATTTGCCTACGCTGTCAAACAACTTGACTTTCTGCATTTAAATAGTGATTCATTGTTTACGATGCAAATTGTATAGTAATATCATGAAATGTGGGAAATGGAGAGTCTTAGAATTATACATTTGTAAACTCGCTCTGTATTTTATCTATATGAGCCTACATGATAGCCATATAAAGACATGCTTCATAAATACAACATGAAAAAGGAAAAAAAAATCACTGCATTGTTCAAATATGATGACTCTAGTCTTCATCTATTTTTTTTTTCTTGGAACAGTTGCCTATCTTAGTCATAATTGAAATGTTTGCAAGAAATTATATGGTCTGCTAAGTTTAAAATATCAAATGCAGTTTAGAAAGGAGTCTGTTCACTTCAAAATCGAAGTTCAATTGAATAAATTGTAGAATCCACTAACCTCTTTTAGAAGATGACACGTCGGTAATACCAAGCTAACTTATTTAAGGGCCAGACTAAGAGTAAGGAGATAGGAAAAAAAGGATGTTTCACTTCTAGTTATAAAGTTAGTGGACATAAAATTCCTATTTGGAAGTGTCGCAACTCAATCATGCATGTTCTTGTGAAGCTTTTGATAGTCATCTTGTCAACTTTTTGAATATGTGCCAGTTTAACCATTTTGACAATTTTGTTGCTTTGTTGCTGGCTGATTTGAAGTTCCATTATAACTATGTTGAACTGGTGGGGAGGATAATGGAAGGAAATCAATGAATGCGAATTGTAGCTTGATGTTATTGGAGCTGTTTCTTTTTGTTATTTATGTGACTATTCTGGTTCTATATTTACTCAGTTTTCCTGCTTGCATGTCCTTTTTTTATGTTTTAGGTTGTAGTTAACTCTTCTATAGCTGATTACGCATGTGAGGTGGAGATTACAGAGTAGGTGATTGGTTAAGAGTTGTTTAACATGAGTTCTTTATTGGAACAAAAACATTATTTATTGATTGTTTTTATTGCCACTTGAGGCACATAGGTGATGATTATGTTTCATTCTAATGTAGCTGTGAGCCGCTTCCAGACGGGCATTTCTGTTTAGAAGTAAAATATTAGTATGCGTTTGGTTCACTTCTTTCTTTGGTTGCTCCCCATTTTCATGGATGTAGCCTGTTTGCAACAGTAATAAAGAAATATTCATGTGTCAAGTTCTGTTTGCGGCAATATCATTTCTTTTTGGCTTCATGTATCCGTGCCTCCGGCTTTAGCAGTTTTTCAGTTGAAAATGAGTGTTCACACCCATGTCAAGCTAGAACTCGCAATTAACTGGCAAAAGATTGCAACTCATGGACAATTAGAGACCTGGCTGTTTTAGTTCTCTACAGTATACGAAACCATTTGATTTCCTTTCCACTCTGAGTCCATTTTGTGGAGGAGTTCAGTACAAGAAGAAAATCATGTTGGAATTAGTTCATGCATTCTTAGAACAAACTCAAAACTTCCTGAGTATTTGATGTGCTTTCTAATGGGCACTAGTTTAGAGATAATGCCATTTGAGGAACGATTAGATCATTTCTTATTGTCTTCCATAGTATAAAGTGCAGGAAGCATCTTCTGACATTGTGCAGGCTTTTTCTATCTTCTGATGGCATAATTGTTTTCCCTCTGTCTGAGCAACTACTGGGTGCAGGTTGAGAGTTGCAGGAGATGTCGCATTATTTGACATTGGGATCAAGATGGTTGAGGTTCCATAAGTATCTAGCGACTGGATGAGAAGTATTTACTATTTATACTCTATGCAGTAGTTTTTTAATTGATTCTTTGTTTCATCATGAAGATACCACAATGGGTGCAGGATAGTTATCCGCCCGAGGGATCAACAGAGAGAAATGATGTAGCTGCTAGATTTAACATCAGACAATTTAGCGCTCTCTGTGATTGGACTATCTTATATGCTTTTCAAGATTATTTATAGCTTGTTTTTCAGTTTCAATGAGGCACAGTTACTGGAAATCACATATAGGGCAGCAGCATCTATTCACCAATGGATAAGGGAGGCACAAGATGTGGCGCAAGGAGGCACTTATCGACTCAGTTTTCACTTTATGTTATCATTTTTCAAATAACAACTGTTGGTATTTCCAGATATTTTCCTTGATTATTTGCCCAGTTCATTTCATGCTGATCTGTGATAAGGATTTCACTTGCAGATAGAACAAGGCTCACAGAGCTTTTTAGAGCAGAAAGTTTAATGCCCCCTACACGGGATCCTGAGCACTTTAGTTTTTGGGTATATTCTTGTGCACATTCTTGTCAATTATGATTTACAACTTATAGCATGTTCACAATGTATTGCATAAATGCAGCTGGCGACATTAACAGAACTGAGGCCATCCGAAAGATTAAATCTCCTTCACATAAGAGATACAAAGGACGTATTACTCCTGAATTTTTTCACTTAAAGCATCTGCTATCCTGTTTTGCTGATTGCAGCTGCTTTGGACTCTCATCTATCAGCTAATGATAATATATCTTCCAAAACTCATTGACTTATTACCTTTCTCATAATTATAGAACTAGAAAATAAACTGAAAGGAATATGCGGGTGTATATACATAGATACCATCTGATTTTCTAGGAGCCAAGTTTATTATACCAGCAGGTTGATAGTGGGCTATTGAAACTCCTAAAAGACTTTACATGTATTTGACCTCAAATACTATTTCCCTTAATGCATTCAAGAAAGAATGCAAATACAACTGAAGGAAGTTGTATGATAGGAGAAACATTTAGATTTTCTTGGTTAATTTTAGTTAAGGTTTACAAAAAGTACTGTATATTCCAAGGGCCAGATGTATATCAAGCATTATGTTATCTCAAAACACCTCTCATTCTTACCAACGGTAGCGTGTAGGTCTTTCTGCAATTATATTTATCTGCCCGCTACATTTTTAATTGACGTTTTAATATCAAGTTTTCTTTTGAATATGCCCGACTCTAGCCTAGTGGATTAAGTCTCATATATAAAGTGTGAGAGGTTAGAGGTTCAAATCTTAATAAACTCTTAGCGTGTGTGTATTAATGGGGACAAAAAAGAATTTTTTTTCTTGAATACTTTCAAGTGTCTGTTGTTTATCATTTATCCTAAAATGTTATATTTCTATACCAACCTTCCATAATTTTCTATGAAGTCAATTTCCCCTTGGAATATACGCATTGAGCATTATGTTATCAGGGGTCAAGAAACTCAATATGAGATGCTTTGTATGTTGCATCCCAGGCTATGCGGCTGTTTTACCTTCCCTCTCATTATTTTAATTCATTGTTTATACTTATTGTATTCTTTTTGCAAAGACTTAGGCAAGGACTTTGCTATATGAAAGTGGAAGAGCAAGGTTGTCGATTGCTATAAAAACATTCCCAATTGACAATTTGATTTTTAATTTGTATTTCTTGATTCACAGGCCAGACAAATCCACTTTTGGGGAAAAAGAAAATGAGGAACAAACGTATCCATGGTTGCTTTCCTTTTCTTTTTTTTTGTACTTTTTTTTTGTGGGAGTGGGGTTGCTAAAAATGTTTACTGGAAACAAAGTTTCACCAACAAAGTACATATATTTTGGCTTTCTTGTCTGATGAAGTTTAGTATATAACTGAATTAATGATGTTAATTGAAGGGGAGACCAAATCTTTGTCTAGTTTTCTGGCATTAGTTTTCACTTCTGCTTAGTGCTGTCATTTGTTTAAATCTATTATTATGACTATTCAATAATTTAATTTTGTAGATGAATTGATCATGTAACATGATATTTTAGCTGGGGATCGGACCAAAAGCCTAGGTTAAATCTGGCAGCCAACTGCATATCGAAACTCATTGGCATAAGAATTCACCTATATATGATCTCAAACAACTTAACTTTCTATATCTATACTAAGAGGTCATTTATTATTTATGATGCAAATTGGATATTACTGTTATAAAATGTGGAAAACGAAGTCTTATAATTTTGTATTTGTAACCTTTCTCTAATGATGACTAGCTGTATCCAGACATGCTTCATGAATGCAACATGCCAAAGAAAAAACGGAGACCACGGCATTATTCGAATATGAGGCTTTGTTATTTGTGTTTCCAATATCATAAAAATAGACGTAAGATATTATTATTATTATTATTATTATTATTATTATTATTATTTAGTGGCTGAAGATGGATTTCTAAAAATTTCCTAAAGATGTTTTTAAAATATTTTAAATGCAACATTATAGCTGCTTTAAGAAGCTTGTTACTATAATCTTTTTTATATATAATTGTTTTCCCTAGAAAACTCTATTCTATGTATATCAATTCTGTATTTTTTTTCTTTTAATCAGAATATATAAAATGAAATATTTGATCCTTTTCGTAAAGGAAAAAGGAAACGTGTTAGATGTGCAATAGCTAGATTATCATAATTTATAATGGACAATTAGTCAAATAAGTCACATCCAATATACCACTTATACATCTCTAATTAATGAGCACTAAATAAAGTTCTTGGTTGAATATGCACACTAATTAATGTGTTTTAAATACATTAGCTTTAATTTTCATTGTTCTGGAACAAATTAAGGATTTCAGAAGATATGATTTTTCTTGTGTTAATGAACTTTTTATGTTTTCAATAAGGCTAACATTTTGGAGTTAAGGACTTTAAAATTTCCACATATTTCCTTGTGATTATTCTTCCTATTCATCTTGATCTATGAAGGTTGTTGTTTATCATTTGTCTCAGAAGGATGTATTTAATAAATCTGTACCAGGCTTCTATGGGTGTCTGTAAAGCTTCAGTTTCCCTATAGGGCCTACACTTAAACATGATGGTCATTATGAAGCTTTGAGTATTTTGAGTCGAACAACTTGAAATACTTGCTTATTAATCCAATGTCGGACATTACGGATTTCTATTTCAGCAATTGTTCTGTCTTTTATTCTATTATATTAAATATATGTCAATCATTCTATTTTGCAGTTAAACGTTTTATAAAAAAATATTTAATATACTCAATATGTATCCAATATAGTAGAATAAAAAATAAAATACACTGAAGTAAAGCACTTTAATTGCATGTTATATGATTGTTTGACCCTTCGTCTCTCAATATTTTAATTCATTATTCATATTTTTTGAATTCTTTATGAAGAGAATTAGACTTATTAATACAAAAGGGGAGGAGCAAGGATGTAGAAAGTGGTAGAACATAGCTTAACATGCCATTTTTCAGCAATTTGATTATTAATATGCATGCCTTTGTTCTATTACAAGCTTTGGGCATATTCTTTGATCAATATTGAGTAGTGGATCTCCCCACCTTCAACCCATGGGGAAAAATGAAACTGAGGAACAAAAATAAACACGTCGCCTTTTCTTGGGAGATCTGAAAATTGTTATTGTTAGCAAAGATGAGCACATATTAAGAAAGAAATAAGTACTTTGTCTCCTGTGCCATTCTTGATTCTAACTACATCATAAGAAAGAAATTTTGTATTCCTCTTCTTCATTATCACTACATCATGCTTAAATTTAATCAATTGTTATTACATATGCGCATTGGCTCTCTCATATGATGAAATTTAGTATGATGAGTTTGATGTTAACTAAAGTAGAGAACCATTTCTTCACACGGAAAAAGCACATAATACAAAAATGCCCACCAATAACGTCAAAAATGCCCATTTACTCTAAAGTTCACATTTTTTTTGTTTGATTTGGGTACGACCCAACTTGATATCAGATTGTAATGATAGCTTATGTAGCATATTTTGACCTTACATATAAAATGGTCTCTACACGTACAGTTCAAGAAGTCCATCTAAATGCTTTCCAATTACATAGTGGCAAATGGTATTGATGAGGTTGAAAGCTATTTATAATAAAGGGGTATTGATTGGGGTAGATTCGATCAAGGAGGTTGAATAATTCAGCTGATGTTCCTCTCGAAGTCTGAGATCTAAAACAACAACACGCGCTAAACTAGCTAAGGTGCCCCTAGCTAAGGCACTCCGACGCTCAAGTCAGTTCTGATTGAAATAGAGTCATCGAACATAATATAAAGAACTTGTAGCGTATTTAGCATTACTTGGATTGTAGTTGACCATGAGGTATTTATAGCCTTCTCTCAGTGTGCGATTTATCGAAGATGCCCTTACCAAATGTATAGGGCTTTAGTCCTTGGTAGGGGGTTGATGGTCATTCTAAATCTCAATATTGTTTTAGATGGCTTTATTTTCTGTTTTTCAGGGTGAACAGTACCTCTGATAGGTGCTTCCCTACCAAAGGTGGTGGCATAGTTTGTGGCAGTAATTGTACCGACTGTCACGCGCCATTAATGCAGAGGCATGCTGTCTGTCAGATTAATAAATGCGATGTGGATCTGAATCAACACCGAAGTAAGTTATCAAGTCGATATATTAATCAAACGAATTTGGCTAGCTAATCAATTTTGGAGAAAGCAGAATATGCTGGGACGAATAAAGCTTTATGTCAAGTGCAATCGATTACAATACACTCGACCAAATAGCTGTTGCTGAATGTGTTGGGCCTATTGGGCAGTTCAGAACTAATGCTGGGCCTGCTAGGCTTATTGGGCTAAATGGGCTTCTTGGGCTATTCCATATCATGAGTCCCCCCTACTCACGGTCCTGATTGAGCTTGTCGATGAGCAGAAGTAGGGAATACTTGAGCAGTTTTTAAGTGGTTATCTATATTCAATCGGGGTTTTTGAATTTTTGACTAGGGCTTTTGAATTGCTGATCGGGGTTCATAGCAGTTTCGCTGCATTTAATGTGCTGGTTACTTTGCAAAATACAAAGCATACGGGGGCAGAGTATAATTATAACTGATGCTTGGGTTTCCATGCATAAACACCTATAAATAATGAGGATATATGCCTTCATTTACACTTTTGTTGAATATATTCCTGGTTGTATCTCTGCTTTTGAAGTCCTCCAACCTTTGTACGCTTAGAGCTTGCCAAATATCCACTATAAGTTACTCTGCCCATTTGTTCTTTTTCTCCATTTTCTTTTGCAAAAAAATGTCTACCAGTCCCGATAGTGAGGATACTAGGTTCAAGAGTGTGGTCTATCAGGGGGAGATCGGGGGTGGAAGTACATCTGAAACCTCTTGCGAGAGCGAATTAAGTAGTTTAACAAGTGATATCTTGAGTTCTAGCAGTTCTAGTAGCTCAAGCGATATGAGGGTTGTTTTTGAGGAGGGTGCTAGCCCGAGTGATGTTTCTCTAAACTGGGGTTGACTGTTTACCCCAGATCATCACACAAAAATAATGTCCAAAATAACTCCCACCGATATGATACGACTTAGGGCAATGTACCACATCCCTGAAGAGTATGAACTGTTAGTGCTAGGCGCTCGGGGCAGAATGCATCGACCTCCCCGAGGGTGTATAAAAATATTCAAGGAATGGTTAAAGTGCAGGCTTAGGTTTCCCATCGCACAAGCGATAGTTGACCTCCTAGTAGGCCTAGAAGTTTGCATAACCCAACTAATTTCCAATTATTTCACCACACTATACAGTTTTGCTGCCCGAATGCACCTATATAATCAATCTACCTCATTTTCCAACCTTTTGAATTTATTTCATTTAACTATGTCACGAAATTCGGGTAGTATGAAAGAATCTAGTTTCTACTACTTAACTGCTTAACCCTGCCAAAAATTCTTAATATCCCCTACTTCTTCTTATGGCTAAAAGTAGACAAAACACTTTTTCTATATTTAGGGGCCCAGGGTTCTTGCTATTTCGAAGGGTTGGTGGAGGGGGCCTATGGAGATGTCAGGGAACCAGGCACCTAGTTGGCCCAACACATTTATCAGGGATTTGGGCATATGGAGGCCTCAGTTCTGACTGAGGAAAAGTGTTTAGTGTTGGCTGGCTTGTCGCTGGCCCAATTTAACCTATCTAAGGGCGATCAACTAGGTAGAGATTCTCGTCGACCGTTTTAATTGTGGCTACTCATCTTTTTATTTGACTCTGATGTCTGCTTGTTTTATCTGTGCTTGAAAATTGAGAAGAAATAATGGCCCAAAGTTAATTTGAATCCTAAGCCCATGCTCTAAGGAATGAAGACCGTCATCGAGTGGCTGTTGCATGGTGGGAAGGAGCTCCTACAGAACCTTCGGGTTCCACACAATCAACATCTGCTCCTACGCCCACGCACATTGATCAGGCGGCTGAAACTCAATCTACTCATTGAGAAGAGCCTATTCCCAGTAGCCCTACAAGCCAGGGCAAAAGGCAAATGGTCGAGCAAGGGGGCTCACCTCCTAAAAAGGCTACAACAGGGAAAGGAAAACAGAAAGCAACTACAAGCTATGACCTGTTTGGGAAGCCTGGCAATGGTGCGCTATTCCAACTCCCCCAACTGCCTCCTCCCTGGTTCACCACTGACCAAATCGAGGAGGTGAATGATTCAACCTCCATCATCTAAGGAAGAATAACAGGCAACAACGCTATGAAGTTTTCATATCATACTAGTGGAAACTAATGAACTTCAGTTAGGTCGGGGTCATTCGAGCACTATCCTACCACTACAACATGGTAAGTACTAGATCAATCACTTCTCATTGAATTTTTTCTTCATTATAGGATTGTGGAATAACATCCTTTTGTTCTAGGTGGGATAACTGGGCTACAACATTTTCTACCAATTTGAGCCGACACTGGCAGATAGAGAAGAGTTACAAGGAGGGGGGATATGGAAACCCTCAAAGTGCAGCTTGAATCCTCCCAACGCAAGGTCAAGGAATTGAATAAAAAGGTGGTCGGTCTGCAAGAATAGCTCAACTCCAAAAATCAGCAATTGGTTAAGGTGGTTGAGAAGTGGAGTCAAATGAACTCCATAATAAAAAAAAGGTCTGCTTAGACCTGCAGGTGAGTTATACTTTCGGTCGAGCTCAAGGCCATGTAGAGACAACCAATGAAGTAAGAAAGGCCTTCAATCGTCATGTTCCAAATATGTGCCGTGAAGCGGTTGAATAAGTCATCCTTAGCCCTATTTTTCAGGATGCGAGCATGATCGTGTCACTCGACAATGCTCGGGAAGCCTTCCATAGAGCAACTCAAGCACCTAGGATATGCTTTCTATCCAAAAGACAAGAGTAAAATAAGCCTTGTCCTGAACAAAAAATTGGAGCCCTATCCTGACCTCGAGGAGGGTGAAGTGCTCGGCCCCAAGGATAGAAGCTGTAACTGCTGCGCTAGATGAGCCATTAACTGAAGCTCAGAAGAAGAAAGACAAGATTGATGCCAGGTTGGAGTAGTTGGCCGAGGAGTTCACGTTCACTGAGGACCTAGTGGTATAATTGAGGGACGAAAAGCTCGATGTGGCACAGTACGTGCTACTCTCAACCAACTTCATGAGCAATGTCACAGGGCCCTCCGAACCTCGTCAAGTGGTCTCA
>JACGDI010004001.1:816728-859965 GCA_014898725.1 Jacaranda copaia | reverse complement strand
GGTAAGTACAACATAATCTCAAATGTAAAATTTCTTGAGGTTGATGGCATTCCACAGGCAAAGGAGTTCTTCTCCTTGCATATTAGCTAATCTATATGCATTGTGTTTTGATACTTTGACGACAGTGTATGGTCCTTCCCTTTTAGGGTCAAGCTTACCCATATTCTTGGAGACTTCTACTTTCTTGAGAACAAGATCTCCAACATTAAAATGATGCAGTTTGACCCTTTTGTTGTAGTTCTTGACCATCTATAATCTATAGCACTATATAGTGTTGTATGCTTCTTGACAACGCTCGTCAATGGTCTTGAGGTTGCGTTTTCTCTCCAACATGTTTCTTTATGGGTGGAAATAGATGACTCAAGCCGTGTTTGGATTAGCTTTACGGGGATGATCGTTTCGGACCCATAAACTAGACTGTAAGGGGTATAGCTAATAGCTGTTCAAGGAGTTGTCCTGTATGCCCATAATACATCAGGTAGGTCATTTGCCCAATTCGAGCCAGTATCTTGTATCCTGGCTTTTAGATGGTCGAGGATCATTATATTGATTAGCTCTGTCTGACCATTCGATTAAGGATTGTCCAATAAAGTAAAGTGTTGTGCGATCCTTAAGACGTCGCACCAACCTCTAGTGCTTTTGCTTTGGAACTGAGTGTCATTATCCAAAATAAGAACTTTGGATAGGCCAAAATGGTAGATGATACTTTTCCATATGAAACTCTTAATAGCTGCATTTGTTATTTTAGGAACAGCTTCAGTCTCAACCCATTTGGTGAAATACTCAACCATAACAATTACGAATTTTTGTAGCCCCATTGATTTTGTTAAAGAACCCAAAATGTCAATTCCCCACAGATCAAATGGCCAATCAATTTAGATACTGACCATTAGCACTGTAGGTTGGTATGGCAAACTCGAGTGGACTTGACATAAAGTACATCTACGCGCAAAGTCCATCGAGTCTTTCAATAATGTTGGCCAAAAGTATTCGTACCTAATTACTTTGTGGGCCAAGGATCTTCCTCCAGAATGGTTGCCATACTACCAGCATGAATGTATTGTAATACCTCTGGAGCCTGACCGCGGTCTAGACACTTTAAGGGAGGTCCAAAGATTGACCTTTTGTATAATTGACCATGCTCATCGAGTGAAAATTTAGAAGCTTGACCTCAAAGGCGTCGAGCCTCATTCCTATCCTCGGGGATGGTGCCTTGGCTTAGATATAATTTGATCGAAACCTGCCAAGAAACGGCTGCTCCTTCAATGGTTGTTATCAAATTTTTCTCATGGTGCCTAATTGATGGTTTATTGGAGACTAAAAATGTGATCTTCCTATCCCTCATCCCTCTAGTGAAACTCACAAATTTTGAAAGAGCATTTGCCCATTCGTTCTCAGATCGGGAAACCTAACTAAGGGTAAACCGTTTGAATGATTGTTGCAACTACCTCACTTTGGCTAAGGACCAACTTATCGTCATATCCTTGGCTTTGAAATTTCTGTCAACCTGCTCATCTACCAACTGGGAGTCTGTAATTGTGACCAGGTGTTCGACCTCTTGCTCGAGTGCCATTCTCATCCCCGCGATAAGGACTTTGTATTTTGCCTCATTATTTGTGACAACATAATCCAACTTTATTGCAAAATCATATTCTTCTGCATTTGAGGAACATAGGGAAATCCCTACTCCTCCATCGAATGTGGTCGATGATCCATTGACGTGCATGGTCCAAATGAGAGGGGCTTCAGGATTTTTGTCTAGCAAGTCAACTCACTCCGTAATAAAGTCAGCTAGAACCTACGCTTTGATAGCTATTCGAGGCTGGAAAGTAATATCAAATTCTCCCAAATCGATTGCCCATTTGGTCAGCCTTCCAAATGTGTCTGGCTTCTTCAATGCTTACTTCAACGGCTGGTTGGCCAACACTATAATAGAGTGAGATTAGAAGTATGGTCACAATTTACGAGTTGCAGTCACTAATGCTAAAGCAAATTTCATGATCTCCAAATAATTATACTCCTGCCCATAGAGTGACTTGCTAAGTAGTATACCGATCGATGTGTGACATCTCGAGTTTAGATCAGTACTGAGCTAATTGATGCCTCAGAGACTGCAAAATACACTTGAAGTACTTCTCTCAGTTTAGGTTTCGCCAACATAGGGGACAAGGCTAAATACTGTTTCAAGTTAATCAGAACCTAATCACACTACGCAGTCCATTAGAAGCCTGATTTCTTGGCATTCCTGAGAATTTTGAGAAAAGGTAAGCTCTTGTCGACCAATCTTATAATAAACTTCCCCAAGATTATAATCTTTCCAACCAACCTCTGAATGTCCCGTACTATTCTTGAAGGAGTAACATCGAGGACTGTTTGGATATTCTGAGGATTGGCCTTAATGCCTCTCTGGTTGACTATGTAGCCCAAACATTTTTCGCCCTAGACCCTGAACGTACATTTATTTGGGTTTAACTTTAAACCAAAGGCTCTTAAGATTGAAAAAGTGTGATTGAGGTCGAGCAAGTGATCCTAAGATTTTCCTGTCTTCACAATCATGTCGTTGACGTAAACTTTCATTGATTTTCCAATTTGGTCTTTGAACATAAAATTGATGAGCCACTAATAAGTTGCTCTAGCATTTTTTAACCCAAAAGGCATAACTAAAAAGCAGTAAAGCCTATTAGGAACAACAAATGAGGTTTTATCCCTATCCTCAGGAGTCATGAAAATCTGATGATACTCTTGAAATGCATCCATCATTCTCAATAACTCACAGCCAGCAGTCGAATCAACTAATAAATCTATTTGAGGTAAGGGGTAAGAATCTTTAGGACATGATTTATTTAAATATGTAAAATCATTACACATCCGCCATTGCCCCTCATTCTTTAGAACTAGTACAACATTACAAAGTCAAGAGGGATATTGAATTTCTATAATATACCCAACATCTAGGAGTTTCCTAACCTCCTCTTTGATAATCTGTGTCCTCTCTGCATTGAATGTCCTCATCTTCTGTCTGACTAGTTTGTACGAAGAGTCCATATTAAGGCGATGCACAATGACGTTGGGGTCATTTCCTTGTAGGTTGGATGCCTTTTATGCAAAGACGTCAATATTTTTCCTCAAAAAATTAATCATAAGACACTCCAAGTGGGGTCCTATGTCCATTTTGATATAAGTCATCTTGTCGGGGTTTTTTTGCTCGAGCTCAATGATCTTAAATTCCCTGACAGGCTCCACCCTAGTATCTTCTAACTTTTGCTTCTTTTCGGTCTGTGCGTCCTTAGGTTCCACTATAGGGGCATCCCCTGAGATCTTCAGTTGTAATCGAGTCTGCTACTCACTTGACTTGACCGAAATATTATAATATCTCCAGGCCTCCTTCATGTTGCACAAAAGTTTGCCTATACCTACTAGGGTCGAAAACTTAACTTTCAAGTGGTAGATTAACACAATTGCGTGAGAGTTATTAAGTGCGGGTCGACCTATGATAATGTTGGAAGCGAATGGGGCATCGACCACAAAGTAATTCACCATCAAAGTCCTCCTTCTGGGAGCCTTTCCAAATGATGTTGATAGGTTGATTGACCCTTCCGGTATGATCTCTGACCCTCCAATTCCAACCAGTGGTGTGCGCACAAGTTCAAACTTTAGCTGGCCCATGTTCATTCTTTTCAAAGTAGAGAAGAAAATAATATTAGCCGAGCTACCATTATCGACCAAGACCTTGCGCACTTCAAAGTTAGCAATCTCAACAGAGATTACCATTGGACAGTCTATTTTATGATCAATATGTCTTCCCTCGAGGTGTGCCAAGTCACTATCAGTAAATGAGATGGGCTCTGCACTTATCGTAAGATGGAATATCGTCTCAACATGTGACGCTTTAGTCGACTCAAGCCTCCTCTGAGTTTATCTTCAACCAAATTTTGAGTCCCCCCAGTAGGACCTCCTGCAATCATATCAATCACTCCACAGATGAGCGGGTTGCTTTCTTTTCTTGTCCTTTCTAGGGCTAACCAACCTTTCTCTGAAGGGGGTTCGATCGGTTTTACCCCTTTCAACTTGAGCGTCCACGGCTATATACTTCTTGAGGTGGCCTTGCTTGATTAACTTTCAATCTCACCTTAGAGATTGAAGCATTCATCTATATTGTGCCCCTTTTGCTTGTGAAAGTGGCAATATTTCTTAGATTTTTTCATTACCTCAGTCTCCGTCAATTTCTTGGGTTTCTGGAAGAGGTTATCATGCTGGATGGTATACAGGACCTCTCTTCTTGGGATGTTCAGGGGTGTATAGTCATGTGTATAGTTGTGGAATTGCTTTATAGGAGATCGACCTCTCTATTTGGTTTTTTTGTCGTCTCTTTCTTTTTTCTTCTTGGCAACTTTGGAGGATCCAAATTTGAGCCTATTTATCTCTTCTTGGGTCATGTATCTCTAGGCCAAGTCGAGCAACGTCTCCATTGACCAAAGATGTTCCCGCACCAAAGCATTGGCACACTCCTTGTGTCTGAGCCCTAGGAACAATACATTAATTAGGAAGTTGATTATGGGGTTATCTATCTTGAGAACCTCCATATTGAATTTAGTGAAGAAATCCCAGAGGGACTCCCCTTCGCTTTGCTTTACGGTATAGAGATGGGTGTGGGGGAGTTTCACCTTTCTCCTACTGGCAAACTGGTGTTAAAATTTATCGCACAACTGGTCATAAAAATAAATTAACGATGGCTCGAGTTTCACAAACTAGTCGAGTGTTATGCCTTGGAAGATGGTTACCAATATTTTGGCATGGAAGTACTCATTGTGCCCATGCAGTTGCATCATGTGTTCAAACTGTATTAGGTGTTCGTTTGGGTCCGTCAATCCATCATACCTCGGTAGACCAGTTAGGACCTTCGCGTCGACAGCAATGCATTCATCGACAATATCTTAGGTGAAAGAAAATCCTCTATCTCGATGAGATCTTTGAGGGCCCTCTAGGTTAGGTACTCTTTCAATATTTTTCCTCATGATCTCGTCAAGGCGCCTATTCAACTATTTGACTTGATGGGACACTTTCTCCTATTTCTCTCGATCCGCTGGGGTAGCATTCTGATTGAGGCCTGGCCTAGCACGCTTGGCCCTATCACATTGTGAGGCTCGAATAAGTCGAGCTTCAAGGTCTGCTGATTCTCCTATATCTTCATGGTAGTCCCGCTTGGAGCGTTCGACCCTATCCCGCTATGGGGCCCAATTAGATTGAACGTGATCCACTGAGTCTGCAATCTCTTCCCTCAATTCTGGTCACCTCCTCTCCTCCTGGGGGCATCTAGGGCTAGGTTCACGGCGGATGGTCGGTTACCTAGATTCTTGGTGGCCACGACTGTCTCGAGAAGACCTATCCTCTAGATGAGGTGGTTGAAGGGTGGCACTGGTAGTAGGAGCAGACATTGTTGTGTGCCTATTTAACACAGCGAACAGTTAGGCTAAGATTTGAGTAGAGATTTGCTCGCTTATTAGCTGCATTAATTGGGGCATAGTTAGTGTTACCACTTGTTCCTGAGGGACACTAAGGCTCAAAGCATGTATACCTTGCTGGGGTGGAGAGGGAAGTGGAAATGTGGACCTCTTATTTTTCTCCCTTCCTGATGTGGCTCTGCGTGTGTTTACCATTTTCTCGTTGCAATCTCAAGAGTTTCCCACAGACAGTGCCAAAAATGATGAGGTTGAAAGCTATTTATAGTGAAAAGGTACTGTTTGGGGTAGATTCGACCAGAGAGGTTGAATAATTCAGCTGATGTTCCTCTCGAGGTCCGAGATCTACAATAGCAACACACGTTAAACTAGCTAAGGTGCCCCTGGCTAAGGCACTTCAACGCTCAATTTCTAATCGAAATAGAGTAATCAAATAGAATATAGAGAGCTTGTAGCATATTTGGCATTATCTGGATCGTGGTTGGCTATGATGTATTTATAGTCTTTTCTCTGTGTATGATTTGTCGAAGATGCCCTTATCAAAGGTATTAGGCTTTAGTCCTTGCCAGATGGTTGATGGCCATTCCAAATCTTGATACTGTTTCAGGTGGCTTCATCTCCTATTTTTCAGGGTAAACAGTACCTCTGATAGACGCCTCCCTGCCAAAGATGGTAGCAAAGTTGGTGGCAGCAATTGTACCGACTGTCACACACTATTAATGTGGAGGCATGTTGTCTGTCAAAGTAATAAATGTGGTGTAGATCTGAGTCAACGTTGGGGTGAGTTATCAAGTCAATATGCGAATTGAATAGATCTAGCTGGCTAGTCAATTTCGGAGAAAGCAGAATACGCTGGGACGAATTAAGCTTCAAGTTGAGTGCAATCGATTACAATACACTCAACCAGACAGTTGTTGCTGAGTGTGCTGGGCCTGTTGGATAGTTCAGAACTGATGCTGGGTCTATTTGGCTAAATGAGCCTCTTGGGCTATCCCATATCAGGTATATTTCAAATATTTGCTTACGACCAAACCGAATATATATTGACTTAAGCATCAGATGGTCCCTCCTAACAACCTTTATGTTTGTTTTTGCTTCAAGTTTGACATTTTCCAAATACGCCAATATCGTCAATAGCTCAATGCAAATCATACAAGATGTTGGATTGAAAAAATAGACTGACTTGAATCAACTGTAACACTCCAAAAACAAGAATTTATACATAGATGCAGTCTTTGTCTAGCTTCTTGCATTATTTTCACTTCTACTTAGGTGCTGTGATGTGCATTCTAAGAATTAGACGTGGTCCGGTAAACTACGGCTTTCTTTCTGAGTTGCAACAATATGAAATTGAAGTGGTATTCTGCTGAAGTCTACATGTAAGAATAGTGAGTTTTGGACCATCGGATGTTCCCGGGACATCCGCCATTATTATCGTTCCGGGAAAGTATTTTATTTCTATTCTTGTATCTCTTTCTTTATCACTTTGTGCTCTTTTTTCCATTTTATTAATTTTTGTTTAGTTTCTTATTAAAAATAAAGGATGAAATTCTGCCTAGATAGTAGAGAGATGTAACAAATGAGAGAATACTAAAAATTTGTGCCATAAATATTCTCAAACTCTGATGTACAATACTTATTAGATTGAATGTATATATATATATATATTCAATTTAACAAAATAATTTTGTTATATTCACACAGATACCGATTCAAACCATTTTTATAAATATAATAAAATGAAATCATACTCAATTCCCGGCATCAAATGTGGCTCCTTCTCCTCAATTATTTGCCCAAAAATAGACAAAGGTCTTCCCCCACAAACATGTCAATTGCAAATTATGTCATATAATCCTAAATGAGAGGGAACCTTAATCCTCCTTAAAGGTCAAACCCTAAACTAACTTCCCTCACTCATTCCCAGCTGGATACGCGTTTTTAACTTCTCATCTCAGATTATGTAGAAAAACACACACCAAAAAAAAAAAAAAAAACTGTCGTCGGGGCCAAATAATTTTCTTTCCAGAAAGTCTTCTCTTAAAATATGACTAATTTCTTCCCTTACATTACAAGGTTGCACGTTGTCCCCAACATGCTTCCCACAACCATATATAGTTTTCTAAGCCCTCAGAAAGACTACTCTTTCTAGTCTTTTCAAATATCAAATTACTCATTTTCATACTTTACTTTCTTCTTCTTGCCTTATGTCCACTCTCCCAAGAACCACCACCTCCGCCGCCGCCGCCACCTTATCACCACCGTGAACTACGGCCATTGCCGCCTAAATGGGAGGAGGGACTGCTGGACGGCTGAAACCTCAGCCTACACCTCTTTTGCTTGTTTTTTTTCTCATTCTTGCTTTAACACATTTCTTCAATGTAGTCTTAGGGGATTCATCTTCTTCTTCATTTGCTCCTGCTGACAACTATCTGATCAACTGTGGATCAACTGAAAGTACTGTTCTTGATGATGGCAGAACCTTTAAGTCTGATCCTCAATCCGCTTCTTACTTATCAACAGATGAAGATATTCTAACTTCCATCAATTCTCTTCCCAAAAATGTACTTTCTCCTTCTTCTCCCTCAGTTCTTCCTTTATATCTTACTGCAAGAATCTTCAATCGTGAGTCAATGTACAGGTTTCCAATCTCCAAACCTGGCCGCCACTGGATTCGTCTGTATTTCTATCCTCTCCCTCAGCCCTCTTACAACCTTACTTCATCTACATTTGCTGTCAGCACAGATGATATTGTTCTCTTGCATGGCTTTTCGGTCAAAGACACTACTAAAATGGTGTTCAAAGAGTACTTAATCAATATTACTTTTGATAAGCTGACCCTCATGTTTTCACCTATGAAGAATTCTGTCGCATTCATCAACGCGATTGAGCTCGTCTCGGCCCCAGAAAATCTTATATCCGATTCAGTCTCAGCCATTTCGCCAGTTAGTGACTTCAACGGCTTGAATAAATATGCGTTGGAAGTATCATATCGACTAAACGTTGGAGGGCCTATTGTGACTCCTAAGAATGACACATTGTGGAGGACTTGGCTTCCTGATGGCCCTTTTATGGCCTTCCCAGAAGGGGCTAAAAACGTGTCGGTCCCTACTGATATGATACAATATCCTGAAGGTGGAGCCACCCCTTTAATTGCTCCATATTGGGTGTATTCAACAGCAGATGAGATGGCAGATTCTGGAACTACTGATCCAAATTTTAACCTGACTTGGGAAATGACTGTTGATCCTAGTTTTTCCTATTTGATAAGGCTCCATTTCTGTGATATAGTTAGTAGAGGGCTCAATGAGCTTTACTTCAATGTATATCTCAATGGAATTATTGGGGCTTCAAGTTTTGATCTCTCAACACTCACATCAGGGCTGGCCATCCCTTACTACAAAGACTTTGTCCTCAATGCCTCAGCCATTTCAAATGTTACCGTGGTCATTCAAGTCGGCCCGAGTTCCAATATTCAGTCAAGTATGCCTAATGCTATCCTAAATGGCTTGGAGGTGATGAAGCTAAGCAACTCAGCTGGGAGTTTGGATGGACTTTTCTCTTCAGATGGGACAAAATCCGGCCCTAATAGTACAATGAAAGTTGCTGCTGGTGTTGGTATCACATTGGGGGCAACAACATTGATTTTGCTCCTGATAAGTTTACTTAGAAGGCGAAAGAGTCCTAAAGGTTATCAGAAGCAAAAGACCTTCTCATCATGGCTACTCCCTCTCAATTCCTCCCAATGCAGCTTCCTCTCCAGCAAGAGCAAAAGCAAAAGCTGTACTTTCTCAAGCATTGTTAATTCTGGGATCAATCTCGGAAGATACTTCACTCTCAATGAACTACGCGATGCAACAAAAAATTTTGATGAAAAGGCAGTTGTTGGAGTTGGGGGCTTTGGAAAAGTGTACCTAGGTGAGTTGGAAGACGGGACAAAACTCGCCATAAAACGAGGCAATCCGTCTTCATCACAAGGGATCAACGAGTTCCAAACTGAAATCCAGTTGCTGTCCAAGCTAAGGCACAGACATCTTGTCTCACTCATTGGGTACTGTGATGAACAATCAGAAATGATCCTAGTCTATGAGTACATGGCCTATGGCCCTCTACGGGATCATCTCTATGGCTCGAGTTTACCTCCTTTATCATGGAGGCAAAGGCTTGAGATTTGCATAGGTGCAGCAAGAGGATTGCACTATCTCCACACTGGCTCAACACAAGGGATAATTCACCGTGATGTGAAAACAACAAACATTCTGTTGGATGAGAATTTCATAGCTAAGGTTTCTGACTTTGGTTTGTCCAAAGCCGGACCTGCTTCACTGGATCAAACTCATGTCAGCACAGCAGTGAAGGGGAGCTTCGGATACCTTGATCCTGAGTACTTCAGAAGACAACAACTGACAGAAAAATCTGATGTTTACTCCTTTGGAGTTGTCCTATTTGAGGTGTTAAGCGCAAGGCCGGCTCTTGATCCTGCATTGCCGAGGGAGCAGGTTAACTTGGCCGAGTGGGCTAAGCAACAGAACGCTAAAGGCACAATCCAGAAGATCATTGATCCTGTTATTGCTGGCACTGTTACTCAAGAATCATTGATGAAGTTTGTTGATGCTGCTGAAAAATGCTTGGCGGAATATGGGGCTGACAGGCCTTCTATGGGGGATGTTTTGTGGCATTTGGAGTGTGCTCTGCAGCTGCAGGGGACAGCTGCTACTTCAGCTTCAGCTTCTACTGATGATCATCCTGTTGGAGAGATTAAAGATGTTAAGAAAACGAATATCGATCAGCCCGCCAAGTCTAAGCATGCCAAAGATGAGATGATTAATGTTGATATGAGTGATGATTCAGGGTTGGTGGTGGCTTCTCCTATGTTTCTTGAGAATTTTCATGGCAGATAAAAGGGAGAGATTCATTTTGCTGCATTTTCATTTTTATGTATCTATGATTTCAAGCTTCAAAATGTTTCTGAAATTCTTTCTGCAGATTGTTTGCAGCAGATAATCTAATTGAGAGTCGTTGTTGCACTTTGAACTGCTTTTAGATATTGTCTTCTGGAAACTAATCTCATTGTGATTCTTCTTTTTCAGTGAAATTGTGATGTATTGATAACGTCAAGAATCAAAGTATGATTAAATATTTTTATCCACACTTTTGGTGGGTAAATATGACTTTATTGGCAAATCATGTTTTGGCAACATATCATATGATAAAGAAGAAAAGTAATGTTCTTATAATTTTAAATGGATATCATCATTAATTACAGAACAACACCTTCATTGATGTGTTTGATAGACGGACGAAATTCAATCCTTAATATAATTATTAATATTGATCTCGGGAAAATGAAATTGAGAGTTCCTAAAATTTTTTAGGAGAGTTTAAATTAATTAAATTTATTTAAAAGATCTTATAAATGGTTAGTTATCTTTTATAAAATATGTATTTTTAAAATTTATAAGATATTAAATTTTATTTAAAAAAAAGAAGTAAACTATACGAATATACTTTAATTAGTATTACAATATTTAACATATGACATTTATTTTTGAAAAAAAGTAAACATACAGTATGATAACGCATACAACAATGAACAAAAACCCAAAATAAGACATAGAAATAGAAAATTTAGTTAAAGGTCACACCAAACAGATTGAACGTGGCCTTGAAATTTAAACACCCATCACATGACTTGTTCAGACTTGCATGGTTAGTTCAACACAAAGATTATTATAAAAAAAGAAAGATGCCCTCAAGATTCCCCCAGCGACTCAACCTACAACCTTCAACCTTCAACCTTCTCTCTTCATCATTCATGATAAGGAATATTTCGCTGCACGTTTTGCTCGACAAAAGATCCTAAGCTTTGAAGAATAAACGGCAAGACGAGCCATCCATATTCTTCAACTCAGACCTCACTCATGCAATCCTTAATGCTACGACTAGACTCTTCTTCCAATTTTCCAGCCTTAGCAGTTAGCACTAACTACAGAGGTCCAACCATTAATAGCTTCCTCAATCCTCAATCCTCAATGTACATTGCTTTCAGATTTTTTGGATTTATTTTGATTAAGACAAAAAGTGGGCACAGGTGACTGCGTCACAGTACTAAGCCTCTTGAAGTGGTTGAATAAAAAAATTAAAGTTTATAAAATATAGTGAAAATTTTGTAATTAATATGATTAAAAAGTAATTGAGATGTTTAAGATTTTCAAGTGTTTAAAGTAAGGTTACAAGGTTCTCAGAACATTTTATCAAATGTTTAAGAATTTTTGTAATGTCATAAAATATTTGATAATTTTCAAGATAAAATATTAACATATTATATTATAGTCTTCTTATGAGAGAGAGAGAGAGAGAGAGAGAGAGAGAGAGAGAGGAGGGAGTACTAGTGTGTGTATATATATATATATATATTATAAACTATCTTCTTGTTCTTTTGTTTTACTTATTTTACAGAATAATAAAGTATTTTAGATAAGTATTTGCTTGTGAGTGGAGGTGGGACACCGAGGGAAGTTTACATAATTAAGGATTAATCAATAACTACATGATAATGATCAAAGAATGATGTTATTGCTTTTAAATTAATTTTAATTACATGCATTCTACTATTTATAAATTGCATGCCAAATTTGAATAATTGATATTTAAATTTCAGTATGATAATTTTTATTTGCACGCACATATATTGAGATTATTCAAATTTCGTATATATATATTTAACTACGAGAACAATCTCATCCAACTATTGGTTTTGGACATCTATTAACAAAGTCAAAACTAGAGAGAAGCTAAATCCACTCTCTTTTGTTGTGCGCCTATTGAAAAATCTAATCTGAAATTCACCATAGAATACCCTCATTTCTTGGGTCAAAACTTCTGTTAGCGTCGTAAATTGAGGTGAAGTTTCAACAGAGAGGTCTGATCTGCTGGCCATGCGGTGCGATTGCGCGAGCCCACAAGAAGTGGGTTTGGGTGCTGGGGATACATTTGGGCCCAAAAATACGTAGGTTTTCCCAATCGCAAAATTGATAAGTCAGTCCGAGAAATGGACTGCGTGCCTGTGATTGCCTGCGGCAAAAATTGCCGTTTCTCCTTCTCATGGAGACGCAAAAAATAGGGGAGTATGCGTTTGGATGAGAGACAAGCGTTGGGTGTTGGGAGCAAGCGAGTGTTTGTCTCGAAAATCCTTCTCTACAATTAAATTTTCTCTCTCCATTCCATGCCTCACCTTTTCGTCCCCTTCCCTCGCGCACGCACGCACGCACGCACCTCACCTTTGTCTCCCTCTCTCCTTGTCTCACGCCTCATTTTACCTGCAGTCAACAAATGTTGATCTTTTTGCTAAACCTGTGTTGCATATTCATGTAATTAGGATTTGAGAAATTGATTTATTTTTAATTGCAAGAATACGTAATCTTTACAGTAATATGTTACATTTTCATTTAATTAGAATTTTTTTATATAAACACATTGTGTGTGAATTTTCATTCTTCGATATTTTTATTCGCACTAAATAATTTTTTTTTTTTGCATGTCTCAGATTTAAATATTTAATTATATTATATTTGAATGGTTTTTTTAAAAAAATTTATTATCAAATAAAAGTACCCTAAATAATTCCATTTTTGTAACTCACGAAATGTAATTGGCGAAAAAAACTTATGAATAACGTAACTTTCTTGTTGATATCATTCAAATTTTATTTTCAAATTAAACACACAAGACTAATTCATTTTTCTGAATGAAGGGATGGAAAAGAATTTTGGCTTATTTAATTTATTTTGCCCTTAAAAAAATTAAAAATTAAAACACAAAAATAGAAAAAAATAATTTGCAAACTAAATTTCAATCAATACTAATTTTTTCATTCTTTTCTCTTATTATTTAAAAAGATAAATTTCTAACTAATTTGATTAGTAAACAGATTGTTGAAACAAAATTTGACCAAAAAAATAAATTATTTTTTACGTAGTTGGAATTATTTTTTTAAACAATAACCCAAAAAAATGCAATTTATTCAATTTTTTTATTTTTTTAAAATATTCTAAACTCAAAATAAACATCCCATAAATCAAATCTAATAAAATATTTTCATTCTCTCAAACAAATCTCTCAAATATTTCTCACAACAAATCACAACCTCACATCATATCAATCCACCAAATCATCATAATTATTGCACTTTTATCTCACAACCAATCACCATTTTCCAATATCATATCTCTAAAATACCAAAACAACCCTGATGAAGCTGGATATAGTTCAAATATATAATGGGCTGAAATCCAGTAAAGTTGAAGCTAGATATAGTTCAAATGTATAATGGGCTGAAATCCAGTAAAGTTGACCAGATGGTAAGTCAAGGAATATCCTTGAGGTGTTTATAGGGTCGAATACTGCAACCAACAGCAAACGTCAGGCTAGCCGAACTGCCCTCTGCTAAGACACTCCGACGCTTAAGTTAGTAAATTGACCAAGCAATAAAGCAGTGGAGTAGAAACTTAGGGCTAAAATATACATACCTTGTTAAGGGCTAGAATGGGGTATGTATAGCCTTTCATGGTGGTTGATATATCTTTGATGTCCCTGTTGTGTGAGAAAAGTCAACATCCTTGCTTGAGGACCTTCCAGTCTTATCTAGCTTGTGTACTATTCCAGGTGATACTGCCTCTAACTACTTAGGAAAAGGTGGTATACTAGAGGTGCGCCCTAGTCTAACACGACTGCGAAAGGTGATATTGTTGGTGGCACGCGCCATTAATGCAACAACACACCACCTCACAAGGCATTCAATGTAGCTAAGAGGTTGTCGTCTTTCTCCAACCTTTTCGATCGAGATAAGTAACTATGCACGACATTTCCTAAGGTTTTGGTCATCAGGATGTGATGCGATTAAGGTGATGATATTATGATCGAATGGTTGGGGCCACACTATGAAGGCTATCGACCATAACTTGGTCAAGCAAGGAACATTAATACTCATCACGATGGGTGAGAATTCAGAAGTTGAGTGATGGTTGAGTGTTTGTTTGGTCCGAGATGAGTTGGTCTTTAGGCAAATTGGGCTACTTGAGATGTGTTGGTCCAACTTCTGTCCTAGTCGAGTGTTATTGGGCTAAGCCTATTGGGCCATTCATATCATGAGTTCCTCCCACTCCTGTATCTTAATCGAGATTGTCGATGAGTTGGAATGGGGAGTAGCTGACTTGCTAACTAGTGGTTGGAAACGATCGACTAAGGCTTAGCAAAAATGACCAAAGTTTCACAGAGTAGACGAAGGTTTAGTAAGGTCAACCATGGTTTTAGCACATTTAATGCATCTGTTACATTAAGTCATGCGAAGCGCTAAGCAATAGCTGTACAATAATTGCTGTTGTTTAGGGTTCCGCACATTGAGGGTTATAAATAGGCATAATGAAAGTCCTCATTTTTACATTTACAGTGTTTCATGAGGTTGAACATAACGATTTATTGCATTCAGTATTTTACTTCGAGATACCCAAACTACGTAAGTGCTTCCATACCCTCGAGCATGCTTTACTCTTTAATCTTAAACATAATACAATAACAGCCATGTTGAGAGTTTTTAGTGATGATAAGGGTATCTCGCGGAGCAATAGTAAGGCAACCAAGTCGGATGGAAGGGTTCGATCAACAGTGGGAATGACTCGACTAGCGTGTTTGATAGCTCATCCAGTGATAGCTCGACCTTTAATAGTTCTAGCAATGAACGGGTTGCCGCTGGGGCTGAGGTTAGGTTGAGTGAGCCTTCAATATCTTGTGGTCAATTATTTACCCTCGATCACTATAGTGAGATTAGGTCGGAGGTGACAAGATGAACCTAAATATCCTTAGGCAAGTATAGTACACTCCCCAAGAATATGAACTGATCGTCCTAGGGCCTAGGAGTAAGATACTTCAACCACCTATTAGATGCATTACTGTGTTCAAGGATGACTTTAGGTGTGGCTTTAAGTTTCCCTTTGCCTCGCCGATAATCGACCTCCTAAGGGGCATCCAAGTGTGTATCACCCAACTCTTGCCAAACTACTTCTTGACCATATATATTCTTATGGTCCTGATATATGTTCATAACCAACCTCTCACTTTTGCCAATTTAGCAACCTTTTTTACCTTCCTATGTCTTGAAAGTTAGGAAGTAATAAGGAGTTGGGCTTTTACTATTTGATCGCTCAACTATGTCAAAAATTTTTGGTGACCAATCCTTTTCTTTTAGCCAAAAATGGAAAACTAGATACCTTTACATTCGATCTCTTGAGGGGGGCAATTTTAACATTCCTAGGGGTTAGATATGGGGACATATCGAGATACCTGAAAACCAAACCCTGACCTAGTCAAACACCTTTTTATGGGATTTTGTCGAGTTTGGATAGATGGAGGCATTGAGTTATATTGAGGAGAGAAATCTTACGCTGGTGGGATTACCATCCACACAGCTCACCCTACCTGTAGATGCTCGATTAGGTAGATATTTACATGTGTTTCTCTTAACTATTGTGTCTTTACTATTTAGTCAAGTTTTACATGTTTTAATTTTATTGTCATACAAATCAAGAAGAGATAATGAGTTAAACACATGCTCAAGCCTTTGCTCACGCAGAAAGGAACAAAGAGTGCTGCAATAGCACAAGGGCTCAACAAAAGGCAATTGTGCTAATTGCCGCATGTTTGGTTACTATTGCTCCTTCTTCTTCTCGACCAATGGTTCCCCCAAGTAGCAGCCCATCTACTCAATAGAAAAGGCCTATCACTAAGTAGGCGGGTCCAATCTAGAAGAGGACAACTATCAATAGAAGTAAAGGTAAGGTTAGAGCGCCTACCGCCCCAACGTTTTTCCACCTCTTCGAACGTTGAGAGAATGATGAGTTATTTGATCTAATGAAGTTTTTTTCTCTGCATTTTAGGACCAAACCGATGGTTCATAATTCAATATCAATGATAAGTCGGGGGAGACTGGGTCTATCAAGAAAAATATTAATAGTTGGCCACTTTGTGTCCGACCAGCGGAAAATGATAGAAATGAGCTAAAGTATTGTGATGAAGGCCTTAGCTTATCATGCTAATATGGTAAGACTCTGGTTGAGTAATATATTTTGTTCATTAACTTACTGTCTCCTCCGTATCAAACCAAGCCATTACCATTACGGGTTGGTTAATTGGGCTACCATATGTTATGGAGGTCGAAGCTAGCTCTTGACTAATGGGATGTACTGCAGGAGAGGTAGTGAGAAGTGGAGATGACCAAGACTGAGCTAGAGTCTACCAAAGTGGAGGTCGAGCGATTGACCAAGATGTTATAGAAGAGGAATGCACAACTTGAGGTGAAAGACGATGAGTTGATAACTACTATAAAGGAAAGGAGAATGGCTGAGAAGCTTCTAAAGAATGCACAAGTTTCATTGCAGTTGCACTATAATAATGGTCGAGCCTAAGGATATAAGTCTGCCTTACAATTTGCTGGACGTGAGTTTGGTAGGACACTGCCCAACATTTGATGTGAAGTTGTCCAGCAATTCATGCTGACCTCTGCCTTCATGGATGTGAATATTGTTTTCTCCCTCGATGATGCTAAGGATGCATTCGACAAAGCTGTAAAGTAGTTAGAATTTCTTAGCTACACCTTTTGAGCAAAGGATAAGGAGCGCTTAAGTTATACGCTCAACAAATAGCTGTGCATATATCCCCTGGATAGTTCTCCTATAGAGGGGTCATGCCCCGATGAGGCTGCTCTAGCCAAAAGGCTGCCTGTTACCCTTGCAATTGTCCCTGCTCATCAGGTGAGAGTCTAGGTAGTGATCCCCGAGTTTGACTTTGCCAATGATTTTTCTTTCAACATCAGGGATGGCAAGGTCCACATGGCAGACTACTTTTTGTCTAAAACGCAATCATTCTTGGTTGATGAAATAGGATCTTTTCAATGCTCAAAACAAGATGAAGGGAGCCTTGCACAAGTTGAGCAGATTAGGTCAAGTAAACCTTGAAGTCGAAGGCTTTATGTTTCTGGTTTCCCTGCGAGGTATACTTTTGTAATAATCTTAAGCAAGCTTTTGAAAGATTACTTTGTTAATAGATTGAAAATTTATGAAATTTCAATTTTAGTTCATCAATGTGGATATGAATTGGTCTTTATTTTAATGCTTTCTTTGAGGTTGAATGCTAATTGTGAATAAATGATAACAAAAATAATTCAAACTTGAATGACGAATCATGGAAAATAATCCCTTAATGGAGGAATTAAATAAGTTCGTGGTCGACTTAAAAATAAATTGATGCAAAGATATTGGAATTGATCTAACATATTTATATCAAGCTAAGGTATTTGAAATTAGATATGCAATATTATTTTTTGTCGATTTTAGGATTGATTTAGATCATACTCCTAATAATGAAGTGAATGATATCCATATTAAGTCCATCGTCGACCATTGTCGTTGAGATATTAGTAATATTTTTAGTGCATGAGTTTCATAAGCTCGTTTCAATAGCTAAGTCACTTTGTTAACTGAATGGGTTCGATTGCATGTCCACTCCTTTATTCATAGTTAGGTTATATGGTTTTGATTTTGACACTTGAAGCGAAGCTAATTTTTGGTCAATTGTGGGGTTAATTGTGAACATTTAACTCATTTATTTACTGTGGCCAATGAGGCTGAATATCTCAACTATAAGTCAATTTTTTTTTTTTTGATCATCTACGGGGTTGGCTATGAGATTGCTAACTCATTGATTTACTGTAGCTGATAAGTGTGAATGTATTGGCTAGAAGCCAATTTTTTGTCAACTGCAGGATCAACTACGAACGATTAACTTATTTGTTTACTGTGGCTAATAAGCCTGACTATCTCGGCTAAAAATTGATTCATGATCAACTACAGGGTCAACTATGAATGGTTAATATGAGCAGATAGTTGTGGAAATGTGGGCAACTTTATTAATGTGATACAATATAAGGGAGATTGGGGGTCTCTTCATACATAGAATTTCTTCAACTTCATTACATTCCATAGTTGTGGGAGCTCGTTGCCATTCATGCCTGCTAATCAATAAGCATTATGTTGGATACCTTGATCACAAAATAGGGCCCCTCCTATTTTGAGTCAAGTTTCCCTACATTCTTCAATACCTCTACTTTCTTAAGGATAAAATCTCAGACTTTAAAACTACATGGTTGAACTCCTTTGTTGTAATGTTCTGTGATCTCTATAATGTCGTGTAAGCTACCAGCTAGATTTAATTTATACTCTTGAGGTTGAGTTCCCTCTTAGACATGTTTCTTATTGAATTAAAATGGATCACTCGAGCTGTGTGTTGTATCAGTTCTGTTGGAATGACTACCTTTAATTCGTAAACCAAACTATAGAAAGGCTGTGACCTATAGTTGTTCAAGGGGTTGTTCTGTATGCTCATAACAAGCCAGGAAGGTCTTCTGCCCAACTAGCCCTAGTCCTCTCTAATTAAGTTTTGAGGTGGTCAAGGATGGTCCGATTCGTGACTTTGGTTTGGCCATTAGCTTAGGGGTTCCTGATTGAAGTAAAATGCTAGCTAATGCCTAAGGTTTCACACTAGTTCCTTATGTTTTTGTTCTGGAACTAGGTTCCATTATCTAAAATCAAAACTTTAGGGAGGTAGAAATGACAAATAATATTCTTCTAAATAAAACTCTTGATGGCCATATCAGTTATTTTAGGGATTACTTCCACCTCAACCTATTTAGTGAAGTATTCGACTGCAATAATAATAAACTTTCTTTAACCTGTTTTCTTTAGCAAAGAACCAACTATATCGATCCCCTACTGGTCGAATGGTCATACAACTTGGACGTTCACCATTGACTCCGCAAGCTAGTGTGGGATGTTCGAATGGTCTTGGTAGAATGGACACCTCCTGGCAAAGTCAATGAAGTCTTTCAATAGAGTAGGCTAGAAATAACCATATTGGATGATTTTATGTGCCAGGGACCGCCCTTTGGAATGATTCTCATAGATGCTTGTGTGGACTTCATGTAGAACCTCGTGGGCCTAGTCTGGTGTTAAGCATCTTAAAGGTGGTCCAAAAATCATCCTCCTATAGATTTGACCATGCTTGTCGAGGGCAAACTTAGCTGCTTAACCTTTAAGTCGTTGGGCCTCATCTTTATCCTCAAGGACTAGCCCTAGTCTTAAGTAAAGTTTAATTATGTTCTGCCATGAAGGAGGTGCTTCTTTGACACTCCCCACCAAATTCTAATCAATAGTGCTTATGGTAAACTTGTTTGTGACTAGAAATGTTATTGTTCTGCCTTTAGTCCCTTTCATCGAGCTAGCAAACTTAGATAGGGCATCGCCTCACTATTCTCTGATCAAGGTACTTGGCTAAGGGTGAATTTTTTGAATAGCTGTTATGGCCTTTTCACCTCGGCTAGGTACTAGCTCATTGTAGATTCCTTGTCCTCAAAGTTCCATTCGACCTATTCTATGACTAATTAGTAGTCAATAATTGCTGCTGGTTGCTCAACTCCACGGTCTACTGCCATCCTCATGTCAACAAAGAGGGCTTCATACTTTGCCTCGTTATTGGTCACAGAGTAATCGAGTTTGATTGCAAAATCATATTTTTCTGTGAGTGGAGAATAGAGTGAAATGCCTATCCCTTCCCCCGAGGAGGTTATCGATCCATCAATATGCATGATCTATATGAAAGAGTTGTGGTTGTCCTAATCAGGCAGGTCAAGTCTCTCAGCTACGAAGTCAACTAAAACTTGTGCTTTTATGGTAGTTTGGGGTTGGAAAGTGATGTCAAATTATCCCAATTCGATGACCCATTTTGTTAATCTCCCTAAGTATCGAGTTTCGACAACACCTATTTCAACAACTAATTGGTCAAAACAATAATAGAGTGGGATTGAAACTTCTCAATCTCAAGATAATTATGCTTAAGGCCTTGTAGTGCTTTACTATAGTAATAAACAGGTCAATGGGTTCCATTTCTAGTCGAGACCAAGACAAAGCTAATTGAGGTTGACGACACTACTAGGTATAAGTAAAAAACTTCCAAGCTCGAGTTTGGCAAGCATGGGCGCTAAGGAAAAGTACTGTTTAAGTTTGACTTGAGCCTAGTCGCACTCTTTATCCATTGGAAACCTAATTTCTTCACATTTTTAAGAATTTTAAAGAAAGGTAGGCTCTTGTCGACTAGTCGATTGATGAACCTGCCAAAGGGCCATGATCCTCCCAACTAAATGCTACATGTCTCTAACTATTCGAGGTGGGATGATGTTCAAAATAGCCTGAATTTTCTGTGGTTTTTCTTCAATACCCCTTTGGCTAATCATATATCCTAGAAACTTGCCTCCTCAATCCCCGTAGGCACATTTGTCAGGGTTGAGCTTAATGTCGAACACTCGTAGTATAGAGAATGTGTGATTGAGGTCAATTATATGACTTTTCACTTTTTCAGTTTTGACAATCATGTCATCAAAATTCAACTATATGGATTTTTCAATCTCAATTTTGAACATAAAGTTCACTAATCGCTGATAAGTTGCACCTACATTTTTTAGCCCAAAGGGCATGACCAAGAAGTAATATACCCTATTGAAGATGACAAAAGATGCATTCTTGAGCGCCATGAAAATCTGATAGTAACCTTGGAAGGCATCTATTATACTCAATAAATCATAACCAGCAGTGGAATCAACTAGCAAATCTATGTGAGGCAAAGAGTAGGGATCTTTAGAGCAAGCTTTATTCAAATTAGTAAAGTCATTGAACATGTGCCATTTTCTGTCATTCTTAGGGACAAGTACAACATTACAAAGCCAACTTGGGTATTGAATTTCTACAATATATCTTATCTCTAAACGTTTGTTCACCTCTTCTTCGATGATCGAACATCGTTCAGCGTTGAAGGTCTTAATCTTTTGCTTGATTGATTTGTATGAGGGGTCCACATTAATACGGTAGACAATGATGCTAAGGTCAATTGCTTGGAGGTTGGAAGCTTTTCAAGCAAAAATATTAATATTCTTTTTGATAAAATTGACCATGAGGCACTCCATGCTGTTACCCACATCTGCACCAATCCGAGTAATATTGTCAAGATTCCCTGGCTCCAACTCGATGGTCTTGAAGTCACCAATAGGCTCGATTCTACTCTTTTTCAACTTTCTCTTCTTATTTGACTATTCCTCCTTGGGCTTTGCTACTAGGGTATCCCCCGAAGGTTTTAATTTAGGTCAGGCTTTTTGCTCATTTAGATCGATTGAAATTGTGTAGCATCACCAGGCTTCTTTCATGTTGTAGAGCAACTCTCTTATGCTAGCTGCAATTGAAAACTTAACCTTCATGTGTTAAGTCAAAATGACAACTCAAAAGTTGTTCAAAGCTAGTAGACCAATTATGGCATTGTAAGCAAAATGAGCATCGATGACCAAGTAGTTGATAAGGGTTCTTCGCGTAGGAGCTTTGCTGAATGATGTAGAGAGACTTATGGATCTTTCAGGTATAATCTTCGAGCCTCCAAATCCAACAAGAAAGGTTCGCACATGCTCAAACTTGAGTTTGCTCACATTCATTCTCTTCAAAGTCGATAAGAAAGTGATGTTTGCAAAACTTCCATTATCGACCAATATTTTTCTAACCTTGAAGTTTGTGACCTTCACAGATACTACCAGAGGGCAATCCAACTTGCTATCTACCCTTTGTCCCGTGACATGAGATAAGTTAGCATTTGAGAAGAAAATTGGTTTCAAGTTAGGGGAAATAGATGGTTTCAACTTGAGAGGATTTTATGGACTCTAATCTATGTTGGTATTGCCTTCTAGCTAATCTTAAGTCCTCTCCCCCTGCCAAGCTTCCTTTAGTACTGTCAATAACTCCTCAAATGGGTGGGCAAAGGTCATAGGCAAGTTTTTTCTCTTTGTCTTCCTTTCTTAAGCTACTCGACCTTTCTCTACAGGGAGTCTGGTTAGCAATGCCCATCTACTGCTTCGCATTCTCATCGATAATTTTTTTCAAATGGCCCTGTCGTATAAGTTTTTCAATCTCATCATGGAGGTTGAAGTAGTCCTCCGTATCATGTTTTTTTTTATGATGAAAATGACAATACTTCTTAGAACACTTCATTGCTTCAGTCTCGATCAACTTTCTCGGCCTCTTTAAAAGGTTGTTGTGCTAGATGGTGAACAGAACCTCTTTTCTGGAAGTGTTGAAAGTGGTATAAGCATGGAATCATTTGATGGGAGATTAACGACCCTCTTTATGCTAGCGATCGTATTTGTCCTTGGCTTTCTTCTTCTCAGCATCAAAACTACCATACTTAAGTTTGTTCATGTCCTCCTGAGTTATATACCTCTTCACAAGGTTGAGTAGTTCCTCCATCAATTTAGACCGCTCGCGCATCAAAGAATTGGCATATTCTTTATGTCAAAAGCCCAAACAAAACACGTCGATTAGGAATTTAATTCATGTGTTGTCTATCTTTATAACTTCAGTGTTAAATCTAGTAAAAAAATTGTGAAAAAACTCCCCTTCATTTTTTTTGACTATGTACAAGTGGGTATGGGGGAGCTTCGCCTTTCTCCGACTAGCAAACTAGTGTAGGAACTTATCACACAACTAGTCCTGTGAGTAAATTGATGCTAGCTCAAGCTTCATAAATCGATCAAGTGCAATGTCTTGAAAAGTGGTCATCAGCATCTTCACATGAATGTACTAGTTAAGCCTATTCAATTGCATCATGTGTTCAAACTGATGGAGGTACTCATCGGGGTCAATTAAGCCATCATATTTGGGTAATCTAGTTGGGACCTTAGCATCGATGGTGATGCGCTCATCGACTATCTCTTGTATGAATAGCAACTCCCTTTCATGGCAAAACCAAGGAGCACCTTCTTTGTAGGGGTTCTTATTAGTATTTCTTCTCAAGATTTCTTCAAGTTGGCAATTTAGCTGCTGAACCTAATGAGAAACTTTTTCCCATTCTTCTTGATTGACTTGATTCTGGTTATGGTTTGAATGTGGCCTTATGTGTTCAACCTTATCATGCTATGGTGCTCGAAGGGGTCAAACACCATGATTTATGGAATCCATGACCTCTTCTCAGGGATTCAATCAAGGCTCCTCCCTTAGAAAATGTCTTGGGCTATCTCTCATCAGGGATGGGTCATCTAGTTTCTTGTTGACCCTTTTCTTCTCAAGCAAGCTTTTCTTCATGCTAAGTGGGCTAGGGCATAGCACTAGCTATCGACCCGAGTTAGGTAGCATGTTGATTCAGTGCCGCAAATAGCTGAGCAAATATTTGCTTGCCAATGAGCTACATCGACTAGGGCATGATTAAGGTGACCACCTGCTCTGGTTAGGTGTTAGGCCCTGGTAAATTGGGTTCTTGCTAACATCAAGGAGGATGAGTTGGTGATCTTCTATTCTCCTCTCACTCCAAAGTAGCATGCCTATTATTAATAATTTTCTTGATTGTAGACTCAGTATTCCCACAGATGGTGCCAAATGATGCAGGTAGATTTAGTTCAAATGTAAAATGGGCTAAAATCCAATGAAGTTGACCAAATGGTAGATGGAGGAATATACTTGAAGTGTTTTTGAGGCCGAGTCCTACAACCAACAACAAATGTCAGGCTAGTCGAGATGCCCTCTGCTAAGGCACTCCAACACTTAAGTCAGTAAATCAACCAGATAATAGAGCAATAGAGTAGAAGCTTAAGGGTAATATGTGCATACCTTGTTAAGATTTGGAATGGGATATTTATAACCTTCCCATGGTGATTAATATGTCTTTGATACCTCTGTTATGTGATATGGGCCTTTGTCCTTGCTTAAGGACCTTCCAGTCTTATCCTGTTTGTGTATTGTTCTAAGTAGCACTGCCTTCAGCTACTTAAGACAAATTAGTACACTGGAGGTGCATCCAAAGGTGGTACTATTGGTGGCACACGCCATTAATGTAGTGGCACACTGCCTGGCAAGGCATTCAATGCAGCAAGGGGTTTTCATCTTTCTCCAACCTCTCTTGTCGAGACAAGTACCTCTGTGAAACATCTCGTAGCGTCCCATTCGTCGGGATGTGACACAATCGAGGCTATGACATTATGGTCAAATGGCTGAGGCCACACTGTGAAGGCTATCCACCATAACCTGGTTGAGCAAGGAATGCTAATACTCACCATAATGGGCAATAATCTAGAGGTTGAGTGTCTGTTTGGTCCGAGACTGGTTGGCTAGTCGAGCTGTTTGAGATACGTCAGTCCAACTTCTATCCTAATTAAGTGTTATTGGTCCGGGCCTATTGGGCCATCCTATATCAAATCCCAAAATCTTAAGAACATAAAAAATGAGACATTAGCTCACAAGCAATCACAACTCATAATTCCTATAAGCCTATAAGCAAGCACAGAAATTATCATGATGTATTATTTATTTAAAAATTTATTAAAATCTTCATACTTTAAGGCTCGATTTATTTTGCTGAAATGGATAAGGAAGGATTGAAGAATAAGAGATGAAATTAATAATGAAACTAAATAATCAAATAAATATTATGCGTGTGTTCATTTTAGGATTATTAAGTAATTTATTGATCAATTCTAGCCATCATATATCTATGTTGACAAATTATTATCTATAATACAAAATTTATCAATATACTATTTGTTTTGAAAATTCAAAAATATACTACTGTGGATATATGATTACCTCAATATGAGTCACTAACAATTTTATGTCTTTCATAGTTGATCAAATTTTAAAATTTACCAACTAAATTGATCATATAAACCAAATACATACATACATATATATATATATATATTGAACCTATTCAAATAAATTTCATTTGTGGACACACTTAATGTAGTTCAATTAAACTTTATTTGTCATCCACGATAGCAATTAAATTTACTTTTCTATATTTAAGTAAATTAAAGTTTCATATGTACAGAGCTTTTTCTATTGATAATTTTCCATAAATTTAAATTATGTTAGGATCTCCTCATAATTGGTTTTGATAATAACTATTTTGCTGCTTTATTTTTTATGTGGTTAATGAATTTACTTTATTATAATAGAGTTTATTAAGATAAAATCTACAGTATCATGTCAAAGATCTTACCAAGATTGAGACCCACGCCTCGCCCGTATTGAAGGAAGAAAATATGCATTAATCTTTGATAATAAAAAGGACAGTTAACTGTTGATACATTACATGCAAAGAAAGTTACAATTGGAGCTGTTTTTGGAAACGTGATGCATTGAGAAAATTGAAGAAGATCCCCTGCAAACTGTTTAAATAGAAGAAAAGAAGGGAGCGAAGACAAGTCAAGTCATTTTCCAGTACTCAGAACTCTTTACCTTTTAATTTGGAAGTTGATTCTGCTTTTCATTGATCTTTCTATTAGCATATTTCTGACGAAAGATAGTTGATTGTGGTTATTAATTCATCTTTGATTGTCTATTGTGTTGTTTGTTGGATCTTTAATAATATTGTAGGTTAAAATTTCTAAAATAATATCTTAGGTAGTGAGTATAAATTTATCGAGCCACAATAAATCTTCATTTTTTTTATTTGTTGCTCAATTTAAATTTTGTTCATTATCCTTTTGGATTATTAAAACTATTTTCTATATTAAAACTTTTAAGTAATTATTTGAAAAGCAAAATTTTTTACTGTTCTTGGAAAAGATCAATTTACCCCAAATCGATTCTTTACACTGTCAAATTATTACAATTATATATAGCTTATTTGTTGTAGGGTTGTATAGATAATTTGGACATTTCATATTTATTAATAATTGATGGTTGGATTAGATGAAAAATCATCCTATACATATATAATTTTACATTATTCAACTTAGTAGTTGAATTGATTAGTAATTCATATATTTAATTAATCGAATCAAATGATCAATTGATTTAATGGTGTCAACCATATACTTATTTGGGTAAGTTCAAATTCGAATCAAATTAAGTAAATAACAAAAAAGGTTGTTAACCTTTAAAACAATCAAAACTTTAAAAAAAAATATTATATGATAGACTAAATAACATCTAGAGTTATAAACTTAAAACGTTAATGGGTGTATTTTCTATGAAAATAACCATCTCATAATTTTTTTAAATATATCAAAAATTATCTAAGAGAATATATATGTATATATATATATTGATGTAGTATTTAAAATTTTTAAAAAGAGTTCAAATTATACATATTTATACATATAAATTACAAATATATGAATATAAAATAAAAATAAATGACGTACTTCTAAAATTATAAATATTCAAAAAGTGAAATAAATTTTAAAAAATAAAAAAATAGATCTCATCCTATAAAAATATAAACTTAGACGAGCAAGAAAAAAGCAAATTGAAAAATAAATCTCAAAATTTAACAATAAATTAATAACTTGATTCAAAAAAATGAGTAAAAGGACACTAAATGTATAATAATTTAAATAAAATAAAAATTAAATGACAAAATTTATCAATAATTGAGGAGAAAAATGTAGCTAATAAAAATAAAATAAAAATATTAAGCATAATTAATAAGTCTCATAATAAATGAATTGACAACATAAGCTAAGTAGTAAACAAAAAGATATAGAAATTTACAAATTTAATAGTAATAAAAGCTAAATAATAGACTTTATTTAGGTTGAAAAAAAATTATAGCATTAAAATCCAAAAAAATCTCTTCCATCATGTAATATACCTAAAATAAACCAGAAAACAAAAAATAAAATAAAAAAGGTGAACAATAAAATCAAATAAACAATAAACACTTTGAATAATGAACTAAAGATGCACACAGAGATAGAATAAAAAAAAAGGCTAGAAAATTAAAAGGATACAAAGAATAGAGTGCAAAAAATGCTAAACCTTGATAATATAATGAAATAACTTTTAAAAGACTTTATATATAGTGCTATAGATATAAATTAATTATTAAAGATAAGAGAAAATCATCAAAGACTTATTAAACTATAGAGTTCAAATTATCCAAAAATCCTCCACATATTGAAAGTAGAGATGCAAAAGATTTTTTAGATAAAATACAATTATTTTTTGATATTAGGGATAAAAAAAAAAAGAATATTGTTCTAATCAAGAAAATGATTCCAAAAAATCAAATATCTTTAAAAGGAATATATAATATCAAATTTAATAACTAAAAATTAATTTTTAAATTTAAATAAAAAATTCAAATGTGACACCCCACTTAAAGTTACCCCAAGCTGAGATATCAAAACATTGCAATCTTAAATCGGGACTAGAAATACTCACAATAGGCCCCAAGAAAATCCTTTTAAATACCATCATACCATAAGCGGCGGAAATTATCATCTCAATCTTTATTTACGAAATGATAGTGATCAAATCAAGAGTTCATTATTAAAGATTAGCAAAGCATATATGTATAATCCCAAAGTACTTATAGTAACTTTGATATATCACAACATCTCTAAGTTTATATATAACTTCCTTAAGGACCATAGGCCATAAGTACATTACAAAAGGGAACTTCTCTTCCTGTTAGGTCAGAACTTTCATTCCTATACAATCCTATCTATAAAAATTTAAGGGAAACGGGGGTAAGTCCAATGGACTTAATAATGGATATACAATTAAGTAGTAATAGGAATCTATCAAGGAAAGAAAACATCTTAATAGATTTAAAATCAACAAGCAGTACAAGTGTAGTTACAAACAAGCAAGAACGAGTATCATGAGCAATCCCTTATAGAATATGCATTCCAATAGAATGAGTGAGACATGCATATCAATCCACCTAATACCATTCAACAAGTACTTCCAAGCGTGACAGCTCGGCATACAATTGATGTGCCCATACAGACCATATGGTGCGCTGCAATGCCCAGGAAAAAATCCATAATGCACCGCCGATACCCAAAGGAAAATTCCTAGCGTATTGTGGACACCAAGGTGGACTGCAAAGTGTGTCCCGTTATCCTAGCATTCCACATAGAATCTGCATTCAGCCCAAGTACTGTCTCCAAGCAAGTACGACAAGTACAAGTCAAGCAATTGAACATGCTAACAAAACATCTAATAACAAAACAATACCAAGAATCGAACATAATAAGTACCAATCAAAATATATAGGAGTTCTAGGCCCAGAACGAACAAGAACGACTCAACAAAGTGATACAAGTATTAACCCACATAGCAGTATACAATTAAACAATCGAGTACAGATCTCAAACCAACGAGCAAGTACAATCAAGCAAGTTATGAGCAAGTGCAATCAAGCACATTAACCCTTATAGGGGTTATGCCACAAGAACGAAGAGATGTAACAAGGCCAAATGACAAACCCTCATAAGGGTTTTCAACAAGTAATGAGTAAGTATATACAAAGCAATAACCTAAATTGGCAGACCCTCACAGAGGTATTCAACAAGTAATGAATGAGCTTGTACAAAGCAATAACTCAAAGTGGGAGACCCTCACCTTAGTAATCCCGGTGATGTAGTCAAAAGTCAACAGTTTACTGATCCTCAGTTCCCAACTCCTCGTCACCTAACCAATAGAGTATATTTACAGTCAAAATGCATGTTCGACTCTTTAATACATCACCATCTTGTTTATTATTAATCCAAAATTACTAATTAACCCATTAAAATGATAGTTTAAAACTTAAAACGGTGCTACCATCTCGCAAATGGCTAACAATATTAATAGTACCCAAGTACATCTTGATTTCCACATCTGTTTCACTTATCAAGATATACTAGTCCTTATTTATACAATCTTTTATCATTTTAACCTAATATCTCAAAATTTTATTATTCCATAATTAACCTCATTCTTATATACAAAATCATGGTCACAACATAATTCTATCTATACACATGATTAATTTCCCAATCAATTCCTCATCAAGTACCATTCAAACTTATAATACAATCCCTAATACCATAATCACGTCCAATTTGGCATTATGCTTAAATTCGGATCCATAATTCACATTTCTAAATTCCTTATTCCTTATTTCTTGCATAGGGCTCAATCAACACATGCATATATATTTAAACATCTCATCTCATCCCCAAAATTCTATTCCGGCAAGTACAATGCCAAACAAGGAAAGGTACAACATGTGTAGTGTATATATATAAAACAACATATAACTAAGCTAAAATCCAAATTCGCCACTGGAATTCTAAAACCATGAACCAATAGCACAAGTGCAGTCATCGCGTCGAGGAGAGAAAACTGTATTTCACCACCATGCAATGCTTCCATGGTGTTCCCTTCGTTGAGTACTTCATAGACCACCCTTTAGAATTGTCGTTAGACATAAAAAAACTAGAGACCCAGTTGCTCCGCTATTAAAGCTCTCTTGGCCTCCTCTCTTGGTAACTCTACCAGTGGTCATCAAGCGAGCATGTAAGTGTCGATGGAGAGCTGAAGGTAATGAGAGCTCAACTACGATGTTAGTTTGTAAAAATAATGGCCGTCACTGGTGGTTGGTCACGGTGAAGAGGAGGAAGAAAGGAGAAGAAAATAAATGAAATGGTGAAGAAAAATGGAGGAAAAAAAAACCTGCTATCCATTTTAAAATTCAAATTTTTATTTTTGCAATTTAATCCCCAAGAAATTTAAGTCATGCAATTGAGTCCAAGAACTTAGGAAAAATATGGCTACAACCCTAGTTGACTTAGGATCTTCCATGCAAGCCCCAAACTTCTTAAAAAATGTGCAATCAAGTTCTCAAAAATTGCAATTCAACCCCAATAGTTTCAAATAAATGAAATCAAGTATGTAGAAATTATAATTTTGACCACAACTTTTAAAACAATTAATAAACCAAATTCATAAAATTTCAATTAATGGTAATATACATATAATTGAAACCATGGAAATATCTAGGGGTGTTACATCAAAATTCTAAGAATTCAAAATTTGGTCAAAATTGCACTATTATGGATTCCACATCATTGTGTTATATATAATAGTATAGATAGATAGATATATTTTAAATTTTTATTGAAAAAAATTATAGATAAGATACAATCATATCAGTTAGTGACAATAATCAATAGATAATGAAAATTTTTAAATGAATTAAAATGCTCAAAAAAATTTAAAAATTTGTCATTTAACAAAAATTGCACAATTAGAATTAAAATTACATAATTATAAATCTCATATCGTTGTGCTATATACAACAACATATATATGTGGAGGGGGGAGGATGGAGACAATAAAATTATTGAGGGATGGCAATGAAATTGTGCTCAAGTGGTAAAACTATACCCCCAAAATTTTCTAGTTAATTAATAAGAACTCTTAGATTCAAATCTGTGAATCACACTTGTATGTAAATGCTAATTAACACACACGAATAGTAGTTTTTTTTTTTATTTTCTTTGAATGTATGGCATGGATGATTCAAAATTGTAGATTATAACAAATTAATATTTAATATCTTAATGAATCAAATGAATAATTCAACATTTAAAAGAAATACAACAACCTACCGAGATCATGACATTCCAACTTTTCTTCCTGAATAATTAAAATTTTGATCAATATAATTCCGTTAGCGATATGAAATCATCCACAACTATGGAATTGAATATTTGAGCAGTTGATTGGATAATCCAAAGATTATTTGTTAATTTATTTTTTGACTTCTTTCTGTATAAGCAATGTGAGCTGCCACTGCAGACAACATTATTGATATTATCATTATTTTTGTAACATATATGTATATATACATATACATATATATATATGTTATCACTTGCCTATATATATAGATATTATATCTAAAAGAATTTAATACCCTAAATAAGATTAAATTATTCATATTATTTTATATAAATATATATATTATATGTATGAATATAGCTAGCAATTGATGTTTAATAATGACGCTTGTGCTGATAATTTAAGGGACCAATTATTGATTGTTACTTGCCACATAAAAAAAAAATTGATTATTTATATTGGCAATTTTATTTTTTGCTTATATGTTATGCTTTTAAAATCTTCTTTATGTAGATTTAGAGGGTGTTTGGCTAAATTTATTTTAAACATCTTATAAACTCTTACATCATATAAAATATTTTTGGAGTTTATAAAATATTAGATCTTATTTTTAAAATAAATTGTTCAAGTGTTTGAATAAAATAAGATCTTGAAGCTTGTAATATGTTAATAATGGCAATTTTGTAATTAAAATTATTAAAAATGAAGAAGATTGTTAAGATCTTAAAAATAAGTTAGGGTCTCCTTATTTTTTTTAAAGAGCTTATAAACTCCTAACGTCTTATTTTAAGATTTTATAAACTCTTTTTTTTAAAAAAAATTACCATACACTTTTTATCAACTTATAAATTTTGAAATATCTTATAAGATATTTTGAGGAACTTAGAAGCTCACCCAAACACCCTCTTAATTTACTTTACTACTAATTTTGTTCAATTGTAGACCTAAACCGTGCCAATTAATGGTGCTCAATAGGCTAACCCTCTAATTGGATGTGGGTTATATCAAATCCCATTATATAATTGAAATAAGAGTTAGGTAATTAATCAGCAAAATTTGTTGACCCAATTTTCTTTTATCACCAAAATTCATTAATGACTTAAATCATCATCAACTACTTAAATAATATGATCTTAGTGTACATCTCATGTGCCTATTTTATAGTGTTAATAATTTGGTACTCATAGTTAATTATTGACATTATACTTCCAGAGCTGATTATTTACAATTATCAAATTCAACAATCACAACTTTTTAAAGTCAGATGTTCCAATCCAATGTTCTTTTCTTTTCTTTACTTTTTTTCATATGTTTCTTTCTGTCTAAGCTCCATCTTTGCACTAGAATGGATCCAAACTGTGGGCTGTTCATGAGTTACTTTTGCTGCTCATATATGCTACACTTAATTAGTTTTATTTCTTTAAAAATAACAATGTTTTAACAAAAATACAAGTTTAATTGGCCACAATTAAAGAAAGATTTGGCTCCCCACATAGTTAAAAGTATAAAATTTTACCTTATAAGGAAAAACAAGATATTAGAAGACGAAAAGAACCAACAAGCTATAAATGGTATCCTTGTGTTTGGATGTTATACAAAATAACTTTTCCCACACTTAAAGGACACAAGCTTTGTAAGCCCTTTACAATTATTTCCTATGCAAAGTAACTAATGTTAGAGTCCATTCTAAGCCATCACGGAAAAGGGCCCTCTTTCAATTGCAAGCAACGCACCAAAGAGCCTGCCTTATTTCCTAAGTTCTCAACTTTAATGATGTTGTAGCGAAATTCTACTTCAAAAGGGTGGTTCCTTTGATCTCAAAATACCCATATTTTCACCAAATAAAAGACTAGTCATAGATCAAAACAACAAATTATAATTGAGTATAACATAATTCTTTCTTAATTACATCTTTTACTTCATCTTCTATGACAGTAGTATACCTTTTGTTTTATCTGCTTACAGACAGTTCATAGTAGATGTGATCATGGAAATGTTGCTACTTTTAATATATCTTCCAACTAAAATGTATGGGGGTTGGTTGGAGATCACAAAGGCAGCAATCACAAAGAGTCCAAACCAAGGCAATGGTGAAAATTACAAAGATGAAACAGATCCACCTCTGCTGATGCTGTTATAGTTTTTTAGGTTGTTGGTATATCCGTTCCATATCCATAAACACCAAACAACAACAACTCTAACATCTTCAAACTACCAATGCAAACAGACATCATAATCCCCACTTTCTAGCATCATTTAAACCTTGTATATTCACAAACCTCGAGCATTGGTACTTCTGTGCAAGAATAATAGCTACTCAGTATCTTCCAATGGGAAGAGCAGGCAGAATTATCAGAAGATCGATCTTTTCTTTCCTGCAGAACTATCAATATTTCAGCTTAACTCCAGCCCTTCTTGCCTTCCCTTTCGCCATCTCAACTCTTCTCTCACAGTCCCTCATCTCCTCTTCATATCTTTTTCCATTGGTCCACAGCCGTCTAAGGTCTCTTTTCCTTGCTGCAGGATTCCCTCCCTCATCACAACTGTTTGCCATTCTCAATCTCAAACTCTCCCAGACCATTCTTACGTTTCTTTTCGTCTCTCCCTTTACCCTTTCCTTTCTCCTTCTTGCCAAGACATCCACAATCAAACCCCTTAGCCACCACAAACTACCACTTTCTTCTTGGACTTTGCTTTTCAATCCTCTTTTCGTCACACAACTTTGCAACTCATTAGTCATACTTTCAGCAAACTCCACTTGCTTCTTCCTCCTGGTAATCTCTTTCAATTGCTTAGACTTTCTAAGTCTTTCATCTCCCGGACCCCTGCTGCTCCTTTCAGCCATAGGAGCCTTATTGTACTCCATCATTCTTGCCAATGCCTACATTATATGCAACTTAGCTTTGGTACTATCCGGTATGGAAAAGAACGGTGGCTTTACCTCGATTCTCAAAGCTTGTGTTCTTGTACAGGGCAGAACTGCAACTGCATTAGCATTAGCTGTGCCTATCAACATGGCCTTGGCTGCCATTGAAGCTCTATTCCAATACCGGATCGTGAGAGATTATCATAGAACTAAGGCTCCCGTTTTGGCCAAGCTTCTGGAGGGAGTTCTCATTGCCTATTTGTATGCTGTGCTTCTTGTTCTTGATACAGTTGTTGGTTGTGTGTTTTGGAGAAGCTGCAAAAGTGATCAAGAAATTGATGAGGAGGATATGTCTCTGGCAAAACTAAAGGCGTTGGAGATGCTTCCTTAAATTCTTTGTATCGATGATCAACAGGATTCTTATATATTTCAGACACAATAAACATAGTTGGTAAAAGCTGGTGATGTTTTTTTTAACTTTTTGACAGAGGTAAGTTTGAGAAAATCTGTGCTGAGAATATGTCTGGAAATAGGCAATTATCATATTCTTTCTCTTTATTCCTCTCAACTTATATACCAAATGGGGATTGGCAGCTTTTATATATATATATATATATAGTCCAAAACAAGAATTTGATTTGTGTAAGTAATTTTTTTGTCAAGTTTTGTTGGAACTGCAATGAAAATGGAAAGTGAGTATGCCCAAGAATTTGCTTATGTTCTATTCATTTAACTTCAGAAATATTGATGGATATTATTTCTATTATGCTGTGATCAAGATTTGTATTCGTTACTTTAACATGTCTATCAGCAACTGGATTTCTCTTACTTTATATACTTATTTGCTCATTGCGAAATTTTATCCATGAAGCTCTGAGGATGGCAATGGGTCCGAATTCTATTCAAGCCTCCTCGTTTGCGTTGAGTTTGGATATAATAAATTTGGTCTTCTGGGAGGTCCTAAATTTCGTCTTTCGGGCTGGAACCCAAACCATCGCAATATTTTATTATGCATGCGAAAAGTTTACTTGCATACATTATTTATGTAGTTTTAATTCATTTATATATATATGTGTGTGTGTGTGTGTGTGTGTGTGTGTGTGCAAAAAACTGTATAAGTTATATATATACTCTAGATAGAAGTACTACATACTTTAAATGTTTTATGTGGTAAAAGTATCAAAAATATCAGCAATTTAAAATTAAAACATGTACAATAAATTTTTGAATAATTAACTCATTTTAATATTATTATTTTCTCATATTAAGAAAATTATTATAGTATTATTTTTTTTGAAAAACAGGTTATATTTTGAACTTACAAAGCAGGTGTAATAGATCTAATAGTCCACCTCGTCAATTTCAAATCAGCAGCTGAACGAGTTTTGAGTCCATAAAAATCTTGACAATAGAGATTACCAACCATTCCAAACCAACCTTAAGGTCATCTCCACAAAAAAACTATATCACATTCAATGCTACCTCAAAACGACGGGATCTTTTACTGCTTGAGATTTTTCACTTTTTTTTATCTTTTTCTTTTTCTTTTTTTCCCCTTGTTTTTGATAAGTTTTTACCGATTGAGCTGATAGATTAGACCAACAAAGTTAAATTTTGTTCGGTGAGTAGGGTGGCAAAACAAAATACATCATGGTTAAGAAATTATTTTCTAAAGTTGACAAGATTCAGAAAAGCAAAAAGCAGCATAGTTTTCAGTAATGAGTCTCAGTTCGTTTTCTTGTTTTTCTAAGATTCAGATTGATTTGAGAAATTAATTGAAATTGAATCTCATTTGACCACATTCACATGTGCCGCATATGTTGGTTTTGTTTCCCGCCAAGTCAACAACAGTCCTTGCCCAACAGTTTCAGCAGCAAGAAGGCTACATTGAGGACCAAGCCAGACAGATGATAATAATGATACGGTTGAAAATCCATATATTATGTAATTCACCAAATTACCTTGTATTTGTTCTAAAACTCATAGGAAGTTATATTCCAAATTTTGACACCGAGGTGATTGAAAACTATATTAATTAAATGGAAATGGTTCGAATATGCAATGCGCTTTCGAACAAGTTTAAAATGTACCTTTTTACATCACGCGTCATCCTTAAATCTCAAAATGTCGTATACTCTCCATCCCTTGGTTCTGGAACATCACAATCATCCATGTCTTCAGAATCCACTGACAAAGAACTATGCCAAAAGAAATACAGTTTTAACCACCATCATATCTTATTTCCCTCTTGAAACATGACATTCAACCAGGAAAAATCTAGTTCCACAAATGTTGCAGGAAGCAACACCAAACTTAGGAAGCAAATGCTGCAGAGATCCTAGAGAAAATTTACTGAAACTACAATTCAAAATTGTTACAAGGTAACTGGAAACTATACCAATTAAATGGAAATGGTTCGGATACGCAATGTGCATCCACAAAAGTTTAAAATGTATCCCTTATTACATCACGTTGCATCCTTAATATCTCAAAAGGTGTAACACTGATGACCTATTGGTCCAAGCACATCAGGATCATTCATGCATGAGATCTGCCGACACAGACTCATGCCAAAACAAATACACTTTTAACTAGCATTATATTTTCCCTCTTGAAGCATGATATTCGACCTGAAAAACCTAGTCTCACAAATGTTGCACAGAGGCAGCAAATTGAAGAAGCAAAAGCTGCAAAGGTCCTAAGAATAGGTGATTGATAATAACAGGAACTATATGAAACAGACACGTCTAAACTAAATCAAGATATCCTAACATCTAATTTCTAACAAAAACTTGATGCCGGTGACTTTCACGACCAATTAGGCGTATAAGAGTCTAAAAGTACAGCAAGGGCTGAAAAAAATTGCTTTTTCATTAATAAACAATATTCAAGTACTCCCCAAAAAAAAATGAATCTAATGAAAAAGATCTGAATTTCTAAAACCTGTACCTTGACTAGATCTCTATTCACTAAAACAAGCTATTTTCTCTATCCTCCCTAATCCTTAGTTCTATACAACAAAATTTCAAGGTTCCAGATTCAAGTTCTGACTAGTATAAGGAACCAAACCAATATCTATTCTACAACAAATAATTAGTGTTAAATCTAAAACAAAGAATTAGTGTTAATCTAAATACAGGGTTAGTGCTCTGTACACATATTACGGCACATTCTGGTGATCAGCAATCTGCATAACAATTCCAGGGTATCCTCACAAATAACCGATGTGCAAATGGGATGGAGATGTAGAAACCGATGAAATATGCTTTCAGAAAAAAGACGAGCCAAATTCCACCAATCAATCCAACCCATGTGAGACATCACATTTCTCTCCGAGACAGATAAGAGGGTCGAATACTTGCCTCTTATAACTCGTTTTGAAAAGAACCCCTTCTCCAATAAGTACAACCCCGAGGCCTATGACAAATCAGCTGTCTGCATCATCCGAAGCAGCTGAAAAGAGCCATGAGCCACTTCTCAATTGCCTTCTCTGCAGAACTTCAGGTTTTGCAAAAGCCTCGACAGCACCCTCTCACTCAATTGTCTTGGAACCCATAAAGCCAATATTTTCAGCAGAACTGAAGGGCTCATGGCTGCTCAGTTGAGCACTGTCTGAGGGTCAACAGTCTTAACCCAACAAATGCTGACCATTGTGAAAGAAACACTGATTCCTGTGAAATATTACACAACTCAGTCTTTCACTTCTTTCTTTGTTAGATTTATTCCCTTCGCATTCTCCATTTCAGCCTCCTTCTGAGCTTTCTTCTTTTCTAGCTCAGCCTGTTTCAAGTTTTCTTCATGAGCTGTCTGGAACAACCTCACAAAGTTTAAGAGGGTTGCAGTAACTGGATACATGATAAGACATTGACTCAGCAATCTGCAATGTCAAATGCCACATGGGAAGAAAATCAGATTTTTCATGTTACCTTGCTCAAACGGGCAACGTGCAGGATCTTCACCAAAATATAGAGCCAGTGCATCTGCATTTCTTCCCTGTCAAACAATTTCAATGAAGGATAACACCATTACAAAGGAAAAATAATCTGAAATTACCATATAATCTACTACATCATAATTCATGTGAATACTCACCGCAACAGAATATAGATTCGTTACCAAGGACACTTCAGCCTCAGCAGCACCAACGAAATCCTTTAATGTCTGCAAGCATGGCAAGGAGCATCCCCTAAGAAATTGCATGATGATCCTTTGCAATCTTTTATTAATCAACAAGAATGACAAGAAAAAAATTCAAAGACTAGGATGTGGCAATATGAGGGCAAAGGAAAGAGGGAGATCGGGTTTCTCTCAAGCTTAAAGTCGGAATACTGTGTTTAAAATGCAATATACACTCTGGATGTAATTAAGAAATTATGCAGTATCCATATCATTCATCGAGTATCAGTGGAGTGGTAACTGAAAATTACATGGAAGCTAAAATACCTTGTGAAAAATTTCAGATACAGGGCCATCATTCTCTGAAGCAGCCAATTCCTGTTTCACCTTTTCTAAACCCTTGATAATGGCTTGCATTTCCTCTGCCAACAATTTCAATTGTATCTGCAAAAAGAACCAATTACTCTTAAAGTCTATCTATAGTACTTGATAATCTGGTAGTAGAATTGAGATATGAACCTTTGTGGCAGATTCCAAATTAACAAGATCTTTGTGAAAGTCTAAAAGAGCTGGGGCCTTGGAGGCAATCACCTGAAAACAAAAAAGAGGACTCTGACACACTTACATACACTAAATATTTCCATTTCTAAGCATGCGTAATATTTTCTCACATCTGCTTCGCCCCACAATGTGAGGCCATCACTGCATCATTGTCAAGGAAAAGGTTCAAGTATGTCAAAAATGAATGCACAATAAAAACTATCACTTCAGTTCACCATCCACCGGAAAAAATACTCAAATTAGATAAAGCAGAAAAGTGTAGCACCACCAAAACGAGGTTTTAGACATCAGACTTATTTTTTTATCATCGTCATGCATCATGCTCATTGCCAGTGTACTGCATATTCTGTTCAACCCAGTATCTGAAATTTTCTGCACCTCATGATACTAGATATTCTTTCAACATTACACAGTCATCTCTCTGGACATGTCTCACCACATATTCTTTCAAGATTCCTACTCAATGTATGTATCTGTATGTATTTAACAATATGTTTGGATCTGAAAGATGGAAGAAGGAGAAGACTGCCCACAGACAAAAGGTTTAGACTAGATATCTTAGACAGTGAAAACTTGGTGAAATGGCAACATCAAGTTGCAGCAGTGGTGAGCCATCAATGGGAGCACCATAGTGTGTCCCACTGTTGTTGCTATTTCCATTTGATATTACAGTGCAATCCTTTTCTATGCATGTGTCTTCAATATGTGTGTGATGCAGTTGGCACGCGGTGTGGTGTGAGAGGTTAGGAGAAACTCCTAAAGAGAAGAGACGAAGGATGAAAAAGAAAATGATAACAGGAAAACAAAAAAGCAAGGGTGGGGGGGGAGGTAGAGTGAGAAAAAAGAAAAAGAAGAAAAAAGAAATTGGAGTTTCACGATTTCTGTTATTTCAATTTTCAACCAGTGGAGTTATTTGATAATCATGAGTTAATTGGTAACTTCTTGCAATTTTATATTTAATTCATTAGACCAAAGATATTTGAACTTGTTGATCATGAATTAATCAGCAATTCTTACATTTCCCCTAACAACATTAAACTTATCGATAAAAACCTTTAAGTTTTTTGATAAGGGTATGTTTAGTCCTTTAGTTTTCCAACAACCAGTCAAACTTCAAATGCTAAATAGAATCTTTGAGAAAATGATGACATTATCATATTCTGTCCAACACCATGGAAGGATTGGATAAATGGAGAGCCATGGAGGGGAGATTTGTTAATTTTAAAACTGGAATGGGATTTTAGCTATTTTTCAGAGTTGATGGTAATTCAACCATTTAATGAACAGAGAAGTCGTACTAGAATCAGATTCGGATAGCAAATTTAAGGCCGCACAGTGCTAATGTGCGCACAAATAGGGTTGAAAGGAAGGTAAACAAAAATAGCTGGAAGCAATCTTCTAGTTCCATAACAAGGTAGAAAAATAAGATCTATGGTAGAAGAAAAGCCGGAAAGAGATTTAGATTTCATGCTCTAATACCTAATACCTCACGTCTGTGCAAGCTCTAACACTACTAAAATATCTCAGTAACCAGAAAACTTGACCATGCAACACCAGTGGACAAGTGATAATAGATAATTTCCAACCATGAAGTTCTTCAAAAGTGAACATTACACACTCTGTGACCATATTTGTCTTAAACAGATAAGAATATTTTGATTTACTTAAAGCTGCAAAAACAGATGTCTTTTGTGATAGAAATAAAGATAATTAAATGAATGCAACCACACCCAAAATTGAATATGTAGTGAAATTTTGAAAGTAGATATATTCCAATAGTCCACTTACTAGTATTCTGCACAATGAAAACTCCACAAACAGCTTGAACATATCATCTTCTGTCTAGAGATTTCCCATGTTCAACTTTTGGTTTATTAGGGTAATTATATTTTTCAAAGAATGAAGAATCAATATAGACGAATAACTGGGAAACCACTACAACTCCCTCAAACAAGAAGAATTTTGAGCTATGCTACAGCAGAATTCCATATTTTATCTTCTTGATTGCCATAATTATCTAAGCCATCACTGCTGGTTACATTCTTCCGGCAATGTGAGAAGGGGAATAACAGCTAAAGCACAAGTTTGAATAGTGAACAAGATGATTTTTTGCAGCAAAACCAGTTTTCTAGAACCAAGTTGGACTTTGGGTTAGCAAGCTCAAATCTCTAAACACATACTTTGATCAGGGATGTAGTTTGATGAATTCAAAATAAGCAAAGATATTGCAAGTTGCACTAAAGATATTTGGAGGAGAAACAACAGAAAATTAAAAGGAGAAAAGGTCAAAAAAGGAAATGGACAAATACCTTACAAAGATAATGCATGAGTGTCATCCTGCTGTTGGATGCACGTGTATCCGTCAGTTTCAAAAGACTATCCAATTTGAATCCGATGGCAGAACCTGAATGAGGAAAGAAGTTCCAAAGTTTGAGACTGCTTTATGCAACAAGCAAAATCAAACTGCAATTTTAGTTTAGGTAAGAAAGATGTTTATTCCCTCCATCTGAAAAAAGACTTCATTTTCTAAAACAAAAATTCTTTTGCCAAAACTATCCTCTATATTTAAAGAAATGATGATTAATAACTCCCAACTACTATTTTTAAGACTACATAAAAGTATACAAAACTTAAACCATGTCAACTTTCTCCTAAAACTCCTGTGTGGTCAAATATCCCAGTTTTTGAGACAGTGACTGTAATATTATCCAATTGAAGTATCTCAAGAAAACTATGTGTAAAAACTATTCCATTGGACAGTGAGAGAAATGCAAAACACTAAGTGTTACATTGAAATATGCATGCCATAGTGATTCTTAATACAACTGGTGAAAAATGCGTATTTAGTTGCAGTGAGGTACATACCCCAGAAAACTCAACTAAAATTTGTATCCAGTGCAAGGATGTAATAGAAAACCTCAATATGTTAATTAGAGCTACTACACTCATCACACATGTACAGAAGTTCCATCCCTTTTGATGACTTGAATGTATTACTCTTACTTATCATGGCAGTAATCAGAATAATACGTGATTCTATGATAATGAGGAAGCTTTTCTGAAAGTAAATCATATTTTGTATTGCACCAGGCCATACTTCACGGAAAGGTTTCTCATGTACAAAGACTCTAGTAGTACAATTCCTAAATTACATATCCTTGATAGCTACAATGAAGAAAATGAAGTTCTGAATAATGCCACCAGTGAAGATAAAGAAACAAAAGTTCCCAACAGCAATCTGTTCATTTGGAGTTCCTGAAAATCATAATAACTCAATACATACTGATACAAGGGTGTATACCTCTGGCAGTTCCCTCATTCAACTTATTTCCAAGATACAATATTTTTTTCATAATTTCTTTCAGTTTGAGGGAGTTCCGGACCTGAGCATGTAGAAAAAGTAAAGTTATTAAGGCAATTAAGAAACAACAAATCAAAATTCACCAGAATCTTTTACGTACCTCCTCACAAGCAGAGTTTACAATGTTTAAGCTTTTCCTGAAATCGGAAACCTGAGAGGAAGCAAATTTTGAGAACTAGCACATCACAGTAATTTTCAGAGATTCATAAACGCCAAGCAAACCTGAGAATTGAATTGAATCTTGAATAAGAAAACTCTTAATTTAGACTCCACTCGAGGTGCCTTCATCAGCTCAAGGAAAAACTGGAATATGGAAGTAAACATCCAAAAAAACATGCAATTAACAAAATTGTTCTCTAACACAAGATGGAAAATAAAGACCACATAGACACTACTAAAAAAAGAACATGCAAAATCCAATAGAAGCAAACAATAAACAGGAAACAGAAGTGACAATCAAATAATAATCAGAAATGCATAACATTTTTATGTGAAGCTGTCAATCAGTTCTTTCAGACAATGGATTTCGATTTCATCTTCCAATGCAAGTAGTATCAGCAGAAAAGGAAAATAATGCAGTTGGCAACAATGCTAACAGATTAAAACAAACTAATGCTGCCAGTTCATAAGTTCTTGTGAGACTGCACATCTGAAACCTCAACTAAGTCCCATTCCACACAAATTACATTTGAAATATGTGGTTCAACTGCAAAAACTAGCATTACTGCTATGCTTCATCAGTTAAACTGCACTGCTGCCCAAATTATCAGCAGCAATTGCCAAATTTACCCACAAAAACGAAGTTTGAAACTAAGAATTTTCAGTTAGTTATTGAAACAGCCTAGAATTAATGGAAATCCCTCGTCATCTCTTTCTTTCTACTCATTGTTTGGCAGTGCTGAGTAAGTGGATACCAATTCCTATGCATAAGCTTTTCCACTTACTAAAAAAATGAGCACTCTTGAGAAAGAGGGCCGTCCTACTCCTAGAATCAAGTCTAAGCACAACTACACAAGCCCACCAACTGCACCATCTACCCTCTCAGAGCGCTTGTTCCTTAACAGCACAACCACCACCAACTGTCAACCTACAACCACCATTTTACTTCTTCCAATTTCATTTTTCTAATCTAGGCACATTCTCTAGGCTGTTGCAACTCACAGCTACAAAATTCATTCCTTTTTTGTTTTGTAATATAATCTCAGCCGCAATCCTTTAGCCCATTCTAACACTCGCCTCTACCACTGCCATCATACCTTTCTCACTCTCTTTCCCTATAGCTCACAATTCCAACTCCAGAATCCTCTCTAACCACCAAAATGGCCAGCTAAAAGTTTCCACC